>JAQZBX010033979.1:0-25182 GCA_029593785.1 Cabassous unicinctus
AGAACATGTTGGTACTCAATTTTATTGAGTGAATGACTAAATGAGTGAGTGGATGAATGAATAAATGAGTGAATGTCCAATGTTCAGATCTCACCTTTCTCCCCAAAGTCTCTCCCAGACTTTCTCCCCAAAGTCTCTTGCCCAGCCTCCCCTCCCCCATTTGCTTTAATTATACAATGATCCGGGCCTGGTGCCCAGAGCTTAGACTTTGCCACATGCTTTTGTTCTGTGCTACAAGCTGTCTGTGCCCTGGGCATGACCCAGGGGCAGCCTCTGCTGTGGGGACTCTCTGGGGAGGGTGACCTTTTCACCCACTGAGTAGGGACCCTCTATCTGTCTCTTCTAGATCAACCCTGAGGAAGCTGAAGCCTGAGAGTATGTATGAGACCTGGGTGAGTGCCTCTGATTAGGCTTGAGCCCTCGGGGGAGCATGGGGTGCTGAAGACTCAAGTCCTAGAAACATCCCACCCTGCTGCCCCTCATGCCCCTCTTGTAGAAAAGACAATGCACCAGCAAAGGCTGAAGGTTTTCTATTGTGAAGAATGTGTCAGGAACTGGGAGAAAGACATATAGCTGGATGAAGAGGACGAGGGAAGAGCCCCCAAGCTCTGGGGCTAAAGGGATTTCCAGAGGAGGTGTGGGGGCCCTGGAGCTGCAGAGGCCAGTGTGACTTGGAAAAAGGTCACCGCCACAAGGATATACCTGGTCCCGAAGCAGAATTTCCACAAAATTCTGGTTCAAGGAAGGTCTAGGGTCTGTTGTGGGCTCTCCAACTTCTGAGGGTAGAGCTAAAGTTCCCCTCACTCCCCACCCCTAACAGGAGGATGATATGGATGGAATCCACATTGTGGCCTTTGCAGAGGAAGCTGATCCTGGTGAGAAAGGAATACTGGGCTGCATCGGGGGAGGGCACTGGTGGACTGTGGGGAAGGAGATGGGTGTGTTTGTTGGAGCATAGGCCTCACTTGGGAGGCATCTGTGGGAGTCTGCAAGCAGCCTGGGACTGGAGATGTGGAGTTGTGGGAGGCAGGGAGATAGAGCTGGGCTCTTCTTTCCTTCATTCCTTTCCCCTCCACCCCACCTCATATTCTCACTTGTTTTCCCTCCAAGATGGCTTTGAGTTCTTGGAAACCCTCAAGGCTGTGGCCCAAGATAACACTGAAAACCCTGACCTTAGCATCATCTGGATTGACCCTGATGACTTCCCCCTGGTAAGATGCTAATACCTGCCCAGGCACTGCTGTCCTAAGGCAAGGCCTTACACTCTGGGGTGTCTCCTGAACAGGCTTTATTTCAGAGCCCCTAAGTATCTCCTATCTGGGGATCCTGGGAGGTTTATACCTATTCCATGTTCAAGGGCATTATGGGCATCGAGGGCATCCTGGAAGAGCGGAAACAGGCTGAGAAGTGAACTGTATGGGGCATAACACACAATTCTCAGAGTAGAGGTGGGGCAGGTACTTCATGTGCCCAGGGATGACTCCTTCTAGGGGAAACCAGACTTCTGGTGAGTGGATGGGCACACTAACTCTGCACATGGGTACACACTCATCATAGAATCATAGTGCAGAGATTCCATGTCTCAGGGGACAGTTCTGTTTCCAACTGAATCCCCAAAACCTAGCGCTTATTGTTTGATAACTGAATGAATGAATGGAAATGTGAGGAACATGAGCAATTACAGGTATAGCCACTTTATTTTTGAGATGTAGAAACTGAAGGCCAGAGAGAAGTGACTTGCCCCAAGTCCAAGTCAGTCAGTTGCAGATCCAGGGTCAGAACAGGGGGTTTCCTACCTAGTTTTCTTCAGAAAGGAGGAGCCAGTGCTCCCAGATGACTCTAATACTTTCCCTTTGGGATTGCTACTCCTTTACTGCTTCCCTCTACCCATTCCTACAGCTGGAACTGCCCCCCATCCACTGCAGGTTGAAAGTGTCCTCTCTCATTATCTCTGGGCTGACTTTCACTCACCCTTCTGGATGCATGTGCTCCTAGGCTCCATTAAGTTGCTATATTTGGGTCTTTCCACAGCTGGTCCCATACTGGGAGAAGACATTTGACATCGACTTGTCAGCCCCACAAATAGGAGTCGTCAATGTTACTGATGTGAGTTTCCTTCCCTCATCCTCTTCTGCTCTACTAGCTAGGGATTTAGCCCTTCCCAGAGGAAGCAGAGATGCCCAGCCTAACGGCTGCATGGAGGGAAAGATGCATGGCCTGACCACACCCTGCTGGAATCTGGTGCTCATCCTTCCTTCAAGGCCCAGTTCAAGTTCTCTGTTCTCCACGAAGTCTTTCCAGATCTCCCACTAGGAATCATTCCCTCCTTGGCACTTCCAGAGCCCATCTGGCATCTAGAATATGACTCTTGACTCTTATAAGGCTGTTATGGATCACGTCTGCCTCCCCTGGTAGACTGTGAGCTCTGAAATCATCTCATGCACATGTAGAAGCTGCTTCAAAACTGTTGAATTTTGAACTGGATAAGCCACAGCATTTGTTTTCATAGAATTCTCAGTCTAATTGAGGAGGCAGACAGGTATTCCATTAACTACAACACAAGGCCAGATCTGATAATATTTATACATGTTTAAAAAAAAGATACCAATAAAATGCTAGGAAAGCACAGAGAAGAAGAGTGGTTTCTGCTTGGAGAACCAGAGCAAGGTTTACGAGGAATTGTCATTTAGAATGGAGGCTGAATGATACATACGATTTCAGCAAGTGAAGATTAAAGGAGCTCATTTCCAAATTGAGGAAAAAGCAAGAGCAAAGGTTCAAAAGGAGGAAAATGGCTATCAGATTTAGGAAAAGGCAAGTCGTTTTGTACGGCTCAAGTGTCTAGAAAGCACTGAGGATGGTACTAGAAAAGCAGGTTGTGGAAAGCTTTGAATGCTGAAGAGTTGCCAATTTATTCTATAGGCCATGACAATGGTTTTGCATCAAGGGCATGATAGAGAGGGTACTTTAGGAAGCTCAGTATGGCAAAAGCACGGAAGAAAGATTGAAGGGAGAAGGTCTATTTTGTCAATCTATCCTTTCTTTTCACTCCCACTGTTACTATTCTAATCCAGACCTCCACCTGGACAGTTTCCCTGGCCATTAACAGATGAAGGGGCAGGGCATAGAGGGGAGAATAGGGTCCAGTGAGGAGGAGGACAGGGGCAAAGACCCGAGTTTCAGGCTTAGCCTTCTGTCCCTTGTCCATGCCATCTCCTAGGCGGATAGCATATGGATGGAGATGGACAACGAGGAGGACCTACCTTCTGCTGAGGAGCTGGAGGACTGGCTGGAAGATGTGCTGGAGGGTGAGATCAACACAGAGGACGATGATGACGATGATGATGATGACTAGTTAGTTGCTGTGGCAACTGTCTTGCAGCCCTGCCTGCTCTTCTCATACTCCCTCCTGTCTCTCTTGTCCTTTCTTGAGCAACTCCAGGGACATTAGACCATTCTCTGCCATAGGGCCCATTGGGTTTCTGTATTGGGTGCTGAGACAGCGATTCCCCACATCTGTTGAGGAAAAGAACTACTTCTCCCTAGACATCAGTCAAGCCCTCTCACCTGGCTTGTTTCTTATTTCATAACCTACTTGTATCTCATCATTGTTTCTCCCATCACGTCCTACACTTTTCACTGTGATTTTTTCTTGCCATATCTACAGTTCCCCATCTCTCTCCTGTTCCCTCCATCTATGCACAGACCTTTCCCCCACTCTCTCAAACCCTATATCCTTCTGAATGTCTTATTCCTGGCCAGGAGGAAGGGGGCGGGTACTGTATTTGGGGCTGTTTCTCAGCAATCTCTTGTTAATGTATTTGGGTCAAATGAGAGCCCTTAATAAAAAGATCTGGAGCAGCATGAGCAAGTGTCTGTTGGTGAAGTCTCACCCCTGTGGCAGGAGGGCAGAGGCAAAAAGGGGGATCTGAGTGTGGATGCCTTGTTAGGGATGAGCTGGGGGACTGTGCTAGGAGGGGGTTGGGGCTCCCTCCAGGCAGTTATCCCAAAGAAACCCATATTATTTATCGGTTTCAAGTCAACAAGGCTTTTCTGAACACATGGTGTTTGTCCAGTGTTGCTGTTAGACTGTGGGAGAACAGAGAGTGCCAGGCCTGTCCCTGCTTTTGAGCTGATTAGCCTCACTGGGAAGTCAAGACAAGCACACTAAACAATTGAAGAAAAATACAAAGCAATATGTAATTAAGTACTTACGCGCTGCTTGATAGCACCCTCCCTGCCCAAATAACACTTCCTGGGTGAGGCCTTCCCACAGCATGCCCCGTTCCTGCAGCTCCCTCCACCGGGTCCCAGCGCACTTTCTCTGCAGCCCCCTGTTCTGCACTCGGCCTACTCTATTACAGCTCTTCATCAACCTGTCTTCCCCACTAGGCTGTGAATCCCTTGAAGACAGGGACCCAGGCCTTTCTCTGTGTCCACAGGGCCTGGTACACAAAAAGTGTAAAGGAGGCGGGGAGGGAAAAACCAAGCAGCTGAACAAGCCTGCAAATAATAGACATTATATATTTTTCATGGATCAGGTGTAAGGGTGATTTCTAAGTATGGGGAGGATGTGACCTGAGGTTAGATAAGTCCTCACCCTCCATAGACAAATCCAGGAAGTGTTCCTAGAGAATATGGCAGGAGTATTGAGTGTAGAAACCGTATACTCGTCCAGGTTGTATCCATTTATTAAATGTTTACTAAATAATATGGGCCCTGGGCTTATATAATAATATTGTGGAGCTTATAGTCTAACATAGGTTAGTGGAAGCCCCTGGACTAAATAACAGCTCCCATTTTTAAGCACCCACCTGTGCTGGTCCCTAGAGACCTACTATTTCTAAATCTCAGAAGAACCTTGTAAGGTAGTCCTTTTTCATCCTCCCCCTTACTGGGAGGACACTGAGGCTTAGACACAAAATCTGCCCAAGGAAGGAATGGAGCCAGCTTGAAGCCCATCTCCTGTACCCCCCCCCATGGCCTCCAGAAGCCTGAACCCCTTCCCTGACAAACCACAGGAAGATAAGTCATTGTAGTTTCTGACCCCAACAACAGGTTGTTGTGAGGAGCAGAGAGACACACACAAAGGCAAATGATGAGGTCATGTTATTATTGAAGGGGCAGAGATGGGGCGGGGAGGGGGTTCCGGGGGGTGAGGATGGTGAAGAGCAAAGGGAAGGGCTGTGAAACCCAAAGCGGGCAGAGCCTGGGCCTCATCTAGAGGCAGTGTAGACCCAAGAAAGGAGGGAGCTCATTTGAGGCTAACTATGGGGTCTCTGCCAGGGTGGCACCGAGGCGAGGCCAGCGTGGTCCCGGGGATGGCACTGAACGCCGCTGGTGCTCAGAACATCTGTCTGCTGGAGAGGCCTGCCTCTTCCCGGGGCCAGACCCTGCCCTAGCTGAGGAGAGACCCCTCAGGCTGGAGAGGGGGTGAAGGCAGTTGCTTCCCCAATTCTTCCTTCCCTCTTTCAGTCTGGCTGAGAATCTGGGGGAGGAAAGTCCCTGGGGTGGAGCGGAAGTGAGAGCTGCCATGCTAGGCCTAGGCAGAGGGTCAGGGTTGGGAGACAGAGCTAAGAGTGGCTTTGCAGGTTGTCTATATTTGCATGCTGAGCTCACTGCTGCTTTTTTCTCCCCAGAAAATAAAATTACATCATGGGAGAGGGGGGAGGGGAAGTGGGAAGGGGTATATTTGGGAAAGGTGAGCGGGACAGAAGGGGGCTGCTGGCATCACTACAGGAGGAAGAATTCACAGGAGACCAGGAGAGAGAAGATCCATGGACCCAGGTCAAGAGAAGGGGGACCCCACCTTGCTTCTCACCCATCTCTAACCCCTCAATGGAGAGAAATCAGACCAGTCATTTACTACCGCTCCCCTGACCCATAAGGAGGAAAGAGGTTTTTCCAGATACAAATCAAGCAGCTAAGAGAACCCAAAGAGCTTTGCAAGCCCCCAAACCTTTAACTTACTCTGCATCTCCCAAGGTCCCAGCAACTGTGGTCATCGAAAGGTCAAAGGAGGGGGAGGGCGTCCCACTGGGAAAGAATTTTAAATCTGAGAAACGGATCTCACAGTCCAGGGAAAAGAGGCTTCGCCATTTTCCAACCCTCCCCCAATTCTGCCCCATCTTAGGAGCCTTCCAGAACCCCGGCCACTCGAGCCCCCGCCCCCTCCTGCCTCTCCCCCCTCGCCTCCCCCTCCCGCCGCTCCCGCCCCCCGCTCCTCCCCGGCTCTGACATCACGGCCAGCCGGGTGGGGTGAGGCGGCGCTGGGATCCAGCTCAGGCTCCGCGGGCGGAAGAGGCGGCGGCGGCAGCAGGAGCAGCGGCGGCGCCGCCGAGGAGGAGGCTCCGGACTCTGGTCAGGAACCAGGGGACCCGGCAGTGCCCGCGCCCTCAGCGTTCAGCCCCGGAGGCGGTGAGAGGGGCGGACAGGAGACGTGTCGGGGGAGGGGGCAGATTTGGGGGTCTGGCCTTGGAGGGGTGTCGACCCGGGACGCCGAGGGCCAAATTGGGGCCGGGGCCCCCGGATGGGTCCGGCTGTGTCAGGCGCCGCGGGGTCGGTCGCTGTGCCGGTGCGTCCCGAGCGGGGAGTGTGCTGGAGGTGGTGTGTTTTCGGCCGCCCCTTCCACGCTGAGCTGCAGCTCGGGAGTCGGACCGGGGCCTGGGGATTAGGATGCAGCCTGCTTCCCGCCCAGCCGGCTCTGCCGGGCCAGCTCCCGCCCCTCCTTCCTTTTCTCTGGCTTCGGACTCGCCTCCCCTGGCCATCTCCTGGCCCAGCCCTGCCTCAGTGCCCCGAGCAGTGCCCCCTGCTCCGAGGGCTCAAAGCGCCCGATGGCACCATGTGCGCTCACCCCTAGCCCACTGAGCCTGGGTAAGAGGAGGGAGAGGTGAAAGCTTGTCCAGAGCGGAGGAGGAAGGAGTTGGGGGTGTAGAGGAGTGAAGTTTCACACATAAAACCCTTAATTAATTTCATATAATCTGTGTCAAAACTGACAGGGATACACACACACACACACACACACACATCTACAAGAGACACGCCAGCACTCAGTGACACACACCCATGTGACTCTTACAGTGTCTCACACACTAAATCACAAACATCTCTGCACTACGCATCCAAACGCCCACCACCCCCACCCTGCTTCCCGTGTGCAAGTCTCCTGGACCAAGGGCTCAAAGAACATCTGTCCAAAAGGAGAGCTGAGGGGGGCAGAAGGGGGAACCGTCCCCAAGTCCACCCTGATTCCCTGGGCTTCAGAGAGCCCCTCTTTAAAAAAAAAATCCTGGTTTCATTCCTACAGAAGGAGAGAGAGACAGGATCTTGAGCTTGAGTGCACTTGGTGCTCACAACTGGGTGAGCAGGGAGGGTAGAGGCTGCTGGGGGCCTTTCCTGCTGGGGTCCAGTTAGAGCTTAGGGTGCTGGGAGTGGCTAGTTTCTGGGCAACACAGTGGCCCAAGGATGGAGGAGGAGGTGGAAGAAAGGAAGAGGGAGAAAAAGAAAGGAGTATGAGTCAGTCAGGGATGGAGCCCAAGTCAGAGAGAGAGAATGAGGGGAATGTGTGTGAGAGGGAGACAGAGACATTAAGGGAGGGACAGAGCCAGAGAAGGACAGAGGCTCAGTCAGAGAACCAGCAACAGGGAGTAAGTGAGAGCCAGAGATGGTCAGAAGAGTGGGAAGATGCTAGAGAACGGACTAAAGCAGCTCAGAAATTGGGGAAGACGAGAGCAGGATGGGTGGTAAGCCCATAGGGAGTTAGGGGGTGGAATCCGTGTATCTTATTTCTCTATGTGTGTGTCTGCACCCCCCCACCCCCGCCCCCCGGCTGTCAGAGCTGTAATCACTTTAACTGCTTTCTCTGTGTGGTTGAGCAGTCCATTGGGGAAATTGCCAGCGATTCCCTAGGCTGCAGGCTTCCCTGGTTGCCTGCTTCCTCACTTCTGTGACACCTGTG
The DNA here is from genome assembly GCA_029593785.1 of Cabassous unicinctus. Classification (NCBI taxonomy): domain Eukaryota; kingdom Metazoa; phylum Chordata; class Mammalia; order Cingulata; family Chlamyphoridae; genus Cabassous; species Cabassous unicinctus. The sequence goes on from JAQZBX010033979.1 coordinate 7,958, forward strand.
CCTATCATGTGTGAATGTGTTGTCATGCATGAAGAGGGTCATAGAGTAACACAGCACCCTGTCATGCCATCCCCTCAGTCTCTCACACAGATCCTCACGCACATCATGATAGACGCCTCCACCAACATGATCCCTAGGCCCCTCCCCACCAAATTTACTCTATCTCCTTGCTAGGGATGGTGCCCAAGTCAGAGAGAGCCCGTCACCCCTTCCTAACAGTAGCTCTGAATAATCAGATGGAGACACCTAGTCCCAGGTATTTATGGCTCCCCTCCCCCCACCAGGTGGGATGGGTAAGTAGGAAGGCTTGAAAGCCCAATGAAAGGAAAGGAGGAAAGAGAGAGACTAGGGAGAGGGGGAATGGATAGGACAAAAATGGGGGCAGGGAGCGACACCAGATGATTGGAGCCAGAGATGGCGCTGGGGAAAGGCACAGCCTTCTACCCACTGCACACTGTCAGGAAGCCCTCTTCCACTTGGCCTGATCCAATGACAGTTGTTTCCTGGTGCCCCCATCTTGGCTCTGGCCTTTCTCCTCTGACTAAAGCCTGCAGGCTTAGCTCCTGTCCTTGTGCTCAGGGGTGACCCATTTGTCTTCCTGGACTGAACATTTTGGGGCCCAATTGTTCTCCCTCCTCTCATGCCAGGCTAACTCCAGAGCCTCAGAGTCCTCTGCTTCCTTCATTACAGGAATAAAAAACCCCAAAACTGGAGAAAAGCTAAGGGAAAAGGTCAATTTGGTATGATATTAAAGGAATAATTCACAGGACTACTAGAATTTGGGGTCCAGGTATAATTTAAAATAAGATGGCTGGAACCCTACTCCCTCACTCCCTACTCTTCTGCCTCTCCATAATCACCCCTTCCTTCCAGGCAGCAAAAGACTCACAGCCTGGGAGCCCCTCCTGCCCACTGTAGGGACCTCCTGGTCCTTGCAGCTGTGTGGGGATGGCCCCTCCCCTCAGCATTAGGCAGCTGCTGCAGATGTGGGGGAGGGAGGAGCAGCAGCATCCATTCCTTAGGCTCCCTTCTCGCTTCTTAAATTTCCTGGTTATTTAGAACTAAATGTTAGGGAGAGGGGGCTTCTGGAACATTTCTTTGGGTCTGGGCTTTTAAAGGAGGAAAAGGGGGCAGCGTCGAGATGGAGGAGGAGCAAGGATTTAAGGGGGCTCTGGCTCCGCTGCTCATTCATTCCCATGGGGAACACAACCTCCCCCCAAACACAGCCCCCAACATGCTTTGGGGGCTTGTCCGCCTGGTGAACAAAAAGAGGATCCACAATGATTAACCTCTGAGAATTATCTTTATTATTTCCCACCTTATGAGGGAGCGTGACCTCCAGGGCAGGCTCGGACTGGTCCCTTGAGATGAGGCAACACTTCAGGTACCTCATTCCCCACTATGAAAACCATATTGGTAGGCTATGCCCCAGCAGTTCTTAAATAAGCTACCATGAATTAAGGTCAGAATGCACAGAAAGTCTTATGGTGCTACCACCTCCTCCAGGTGTTGTCCCATTTTGCCAAGTTTCTCAAAATGCCCCAAGGCCTGCCTCTCTCTCCCCTGGAGCCCACACAGCACCTGCCTCACGCTCACCTGTCATCCTCCCAGCTTCCTCCCTAAAAGGTCAGCATGGGATGATTTTCACCTCCTGCCCCTCTTCCCCAGCATCCTCAGTTGGTTTGGCCTTTCTCAGGGCTCCACCAGGGGCCAGCTTGAAAGGAGAGGGAGGAAGGAAGGAAGGAAGGAAGGTGTGAGGAAGTGGTGAGCAAGAGCATAGAATGAGCTGGGAGGGAAGGGGACTGACTTCCTGGCAGCCTCAGCTCCGGTTCCCAGTTCCTGCCCTGGTATCCTGTCCCAAGAATGGCCTCCGCCCAGGCTGCTGGTGTTCCCTGGGCAGCCCTCTGCACTGCTCCAGAGATCAGGAGGATTTTTCAGAGTTAGGAGGGCAGGAGACTGCTCCATAGACCCTAAGGAATTCTGAATCTTAGGTGAGGAAAGGTGGCATGAAGGGTGAAGGAACCAAGCTTCTGCCAAGCCCCACCATGGCCAGACCATGCCAGGGACAATGGTTATCAGTGGACTTGAGGGCCATTTAAGGAGAGCCTACCTCCCCACACCCCAAAATTTCCTGCCCTTGACCCTGCTGCCACACACCTAGGCCTGGGCAAATGGGATCTCTCCAGAGAGGGAGGCAACCAGGCTGCCTTTTCTTGCTCCTTGGGGGGGCCTTAGCTCTTATCCCATCTTCCCTTCTTACTCCCCATACCCCTCCCACCCAGTGGTGTCACCGCCCTGACAATTGGGGGGGGGGCATCCAGAACTGAGGTTGCCATGGAAACAGCTGAGCTGGGGCTGAAGCCTTCTCACTGTGGCCTCTGTGTGCTCCCTGGCCCCTCCTTCCAGTGTCTTTCGCCCCACAGGATTCCTCATTTGTAGTCTTAGGCCCTTTCCTTTTCCAACCCCAGCTTTTTCATCCATTCTGTAGGCTCCCCTCACCCTTCCTCTTTTCTCTGGACGTAAGCCAATGGTTATACCTTTTTTACACACATTCTCGGCTGGGTCAGACACATACAAACGCACATAAACTCACAGCCAGTGCCCCCACAGCCAATGCTGGCATGTACATATCCACTACCAGAACCTCCACACCCACCCACAGATACCCAGCCATGGCCACTTCCACATATCTGGACCCACACCCAGTGATCAGCATCCATACACAGGATCCTGGCACGCAGGCTTCTCCCCTGCCACTTTATCATCCCCACCCCCATTTCTCTCAGGGGCCTCCTGTTTCACTCTTAGATGCTCCCACCCAACCCCCCCAGCCTTTGTGGGTGGGTGTCTCACTGACATTAATCCCCTCCCACCCACCTCCCGTCTAAGTCTGTTAGATTCAGAGCCCTCAATCTCCTCTCAGGAGAGTCTCTCTCTCTCTCACACGCACGTTCCTCCCACAGGATCTGTCATATTTACAAACTCTTCTCTCAGGTGAAAGCAGGCCAAGAGGACCCTAAATTCTGCCCCCTTTCCCAGCTGAGGGCCTGGTCCCTGGAGCTCCTTCAATGGGGCAGTCTTCCTGTCTCCTTCCCAGGCTACCCTTTCCCTTCCAGCTCTCCTTACCACCCCTTTCCCCCCACCCCTTTCCCCATTCTTATACCCTTTTCTGGACACCCTCCCCATCACCTCGCTCGTCTGAATCCCCTCTCTTCTCTCCTCTGATTATCAGCAGAGGGTGGAGGGCTGGGCTCCAGATCCTGCTGCTGTGACCTAGATTTCCAGGCGGAGACGGTTCCTGGTGCTGACAGTCAGAGAGCATTGTTCCTGGCCCAGCCTGGCAGGGCCACCGCTGGGCCCTTCTGTCTGGTTGCACCTGGGTGTGCAAGTAAGCATGCCTATGAGTGCCTGTTTCTTGCAATGGGCCATACTGGGCCTGCTGTCTGGCTCATTTGTGTTTGTGTCACTGTGCCTGCCACCAAGTGAGGCTTGTTTGTTCTGGTCCAAGTAGAGGGCTGGGAATGGAGATTTGTGGGTGTGGGCCTCTTACTGTGTAGTGGCCATGCCTCTCTGCCTCGGTTCCCCTGCATGTAGGCCAGAAGTAAGGAAAAGGAGGGGTTGTCGATCAGCCGCCTTCTGTCTGCCACATTCCCAGCCCAACACTGGGAATCTGAAGTGGGGTGATTTGTAGGCTGTCTGAGACAAGGTCATCAAGCTCTTGCCCACCCTTTGGTCTAGACACAGAGTGCTGGTGACAATGTTTACTTTTTTTAATGCTTTATTTTCCTGATTATGAAAATGTTTTCATTTGAGGTCACCACCAGTTTCAGATTTTCCAAATCCAGAAAGTTCATCCTAAGGTCTGGCCTTCTTTTCTTTCTGTCTCAGCCACAGTTCCTATCTTAGTGAATAGAAGGAGGGCCTTGAATGTTCTCTAACTTCTCATCTAAGGCTCTTGATGACAGAGGGATGGGGTGAGGGCCTGGATTAGATCTGGCCTTGCCCAGACCCCCATGCTGAACATTGTGCCTGCCAGGAGGGTGTTGATGCAGGAAGGGGTGGCAGCCCCCTTCCTGCCAGAATCTCCCAAAGCAGCATCCAAACTCCCCTCCCCCCTCCACCCAGCCAGCCTGGGAACTGGGCAGGGGGCCAGAGACAACCGCTTGGTATTCCTGGGCGCGGGGGCTGCAGGCACAGCACAAAGGCTAGGAGAGGGAGGGCTACTGAGGGGCCCAGTAGCCATCAAGGGAAAAAATGGGCTCCATAAAGGTGGGGGTGGCCTATTGCTTACCCCTGCCCCCTGAGCTCTAATGACTGAATACAGGGCTGAGCACAGAGGGGCAGGGGATCATCAGACCAGACAGCTAGGCATTCATCTAAAAGGATTCATTAGTGGGGTGGTGGGAAGTTAAAGTGAGGGACCACTTTGCTTCTGGGAAAGGATATAAGCTAGAACACATGAGCTCCAGCCAACCCCCTCCAGCCTCTTCTTTTCAGCTTCTCACTGCCACAGTAAACCTCTCCCTGATCCTTGTATTTTATTGTGTGTATGTGTGTATTGTGTGTTGACTGGGGAGGGGCTGTGGGTAGGTGGGGCGATCGGGTGGGAGGGACTTGGAGGCAGCAGATGAGAAAGTCAGGAGCAGGTTGGCAGGTTGCTATGGTAACCGCCTCCTCAGTCAGGGGAGCTGTTGCCAGGGTTACTGTTAGAGGGGGAAAAATAAGAAAAAAAAAAAAATGGTGTGGGGAAGGAGGTGTGACTCGCCACTCAGCTTCAGCCCAGCTCCTAGCTTCTGAGTTTCTTCCTGTCTACCCCCCAGGTCCTCCCCTAGGTCCTCCTTTTATCCTTCCAGCCCTGGTCCTCCCCACACCCCACCCCATCTTCTAGGCACACACCTGGTGGGATAGAATGGGCCAGGGAGGGGGGTGGGGGAGGTAATGCAGCGAGTGAACCAGACCCTGTACCTCAAGCTCAGGATCCTCTCACTTTGTTGCCTTCCACCCCAGTCATGGCCGAGTACGGGACCCTTCTTCAGGACCTGACCAACAACATCACCCTTGAAGATCTGGAGCAGCTCAAGTCAGCCTGCAAGGAGGACATCCCCAGCGAGAAGAGTGAGGAGATCACTACTGGCAGTGCCTGGTTTAGCTTCCTGGAAAGCCACAACAAACTGGACAAAGGTGGGAGGAAGGAGACACGAGGGTTCTTCCATCAGCCTTTTGAGCTCAATTCATTCAGCAAATAGAGATAAGCTCAAAGTTTCTGTACACACAAAGTGCACTTCTCCATGAAAGGCAGAATAAGAGAGGCCCTAAGAGTCCAGAGGGCTCCAGGGCAATGGTTGTGACCCTTGTCAGTGAAAAGTTTTATCCAGCTACTACTGTGCTATTATCACGTATCTGATAGAACATAAAAAAATATGTTAAAGGTGATGAAATTTTAAATAAATAAAAATAGTTCTAACTTTTTAAAATGTACTTTTAGAGACCAATGGCTTTGGGCAGGAGGGGAGTTAATGGATGAGCACAGTCCTCCCAGCTGGGGACTTCAGGGGAGGAACTGATGTTTAAAATGGCCTTGCAAGGCAAGTGGGAATTCACAGGCAGGATCCAAAGGAGGGCATACTAAGGCAGAGGTACATAGTCAGAGGTGGGACAGGGCCTGATACGTTTGAGACAAGCAAAGGGTCCTGTTTGGCTTGGCTGGCGCATAGGGTATAGGGTGTGTGTAGGAGAGAAGGGGCTGGAGAGGTAAGTTAAGGCTGTGTTGTGGAGGGATCTGAGTGCCAGAGTAAGTAGTGACACTATTTCAATAGGTGAGGTCAGTGACCTGAGGGGCCTTCAGAAGTTCCAGTCTGACTGTAGTGTGCATAGGAGGGAGGAGGATAAGTTGCACTTAGAAGACTATATTCCATTAGTCAGAGGGAAGAACCAGAAAGAAGGCCTAAGGGCATCTTTAATCTCCTGGGACTGGCCAAGCCACGGAGAGTTCATCCTTCTGGTGGTGTCTCAGCCAGGCCCAGAATCTCTCCTGGATGGTCAAGAGACATGTGCTGTTAAGAAGTTCTTCCTGATGCTTACCTTGGAAGGAAGGTGGAAGAGAGACAGAGTAGGTGTGAGATATTTGGAAGGCAGGTTAAATTTTCGATTCCCCCTTCCCTGCAATATAGGACTTGATATCTAACAAAACTCCCTCATTCTGTATCTAAAAATATAGAAGCTTCACTCATCAACTATCTGCCCTTCCTGGGAACAGTCCTCTATACTATGATTTGAGTGCCTTGCTTTCTTTTCCTGGCTCAGTAGCCCCTCTCCTTGCAGCGGTGCCCCTTCCTGATAACCCATGTGAGCAACTTAAGCCTTGGTTCCAGAACCCTGGTCTGGTGGAACAGGGAAAGTTGACCTCTGCAGCCTAGCTCTGACCTCAGGTCTCCTGCCTTTCCTCCAGACAATCTTTCCTACATTGAGCACATCTTTGAGATCTCCCGCCGTCCTGATCTACTCACTATGGTGGTTGACTATAGGACCCGGGTGCTGAAGATCTCTGAGGAAGATGAGCTGGACACCAAGCTAACCCGTATCCCCAGTGCCAAGAAGTACAAAGGTAAGGGGCCATACCCTTGGCAGCTGTACTTCGGCCCCCCTGCCATTATCTTTGGGGTACTTGAGTTTTGGGAGAGTGGAGGCTGATACTCAACAGGCCTACCTGGCATCTCCCACAACTTCCCTCCATAGACACATCCCTTTTTGCCTGCAGACATTATCCGGCAGCCCTCTGAGGAAGAGATCATCAAACTGGCCCCCCCACCGAAGAAGGCCTGAGCAAGGAGGAGGAAGAGGAGGAAGGTTGGACCTTCATCAGACCACTCCCTTCCCTCACCTCCAGAAGAGGGGGCAAAGGCACCCTCCTCAAGCCACCTACCCACTTACTAACCTGGTCCTAACCCCCTTACTGTGTGCGTGTGTGTGCGTGTGCGCACGCTCTGGCTGTCTGTCTAAATGTCTAGCTCATCTAGTTCCTCCTCCCTGTGAGAGGGTGGGGGTCAGGGCTGGGGGGCTTAGTTTCCCCACTCTAGGAGGAGATGGGGGCAATTTCTATGCATAGAAATTGGCACATTCCTCCTACTTCCCTTTCCTCCACTTTCCCCCTACATTTCTATAGTGTGAAAATAGAAAGGACCTGCATTTTCCTACAACAAAGACCTGAGGTGGGGTGAAGCATGAGAGGTGGGTGGATCCAAGGAAAACCAGTGGGAAGGGAAGGTGAAGAGGCCACTTAACCTGCCTGTCCCCCCGGAAAGGGCAAGGAAATGCCAGAGATGAGTGTTTGTGCCCCTATGCTGGACTGGCTGAAGAGTCCAGTTTCCAGTCCTCAGGTTGGATAGCCTGGGCATCAATAGGTCCCTTTTTGCTCCCCCCCTCATGGGCCTAGGATGGTATGACCCAGAGATCTAATGAGAGAAGACAACTGGATCCTTTTCTGGTAAGATCAAACCCCATGGAGCACCCAGCATTAGACCCTCTCCCCCACATCTATTACTCCCCTCCTCCCCCCACACCCACCACCACCACCACCACCACCACCACACCTCTGTTCTGGAGACTATTCTAAAACATGCACCACTGAGCCTGAGATGGGAAGAGGACAGAGAAGGGCCCCTTTTCCACTATTTTATCCCTTCTCAGAATGTTGCACATTCTGGCCCTGAATGTGAGGTTGGAGAACAGAGATATTTGTTTTAACCCCAATCTTGCCTTCACCTCCAGGGTCTTGTGTGATCACTGCAGGCAAACTTCCCTCTCTCCCTGGTCTAGAATGGCCCCAGACTACAAAGAAGGGAAGAAAGTAACTATGGTTTTTTCCTTTGCACTGACCCCTATCCCAATTCAATCCAGAAGGGATTTTGGTAACTCCTTTCCCCCAACATCCTAGCCCCTTGGGCTTCTGTACACCTCTTAGCCAAATAACTAGAGTATAGTGAGTGACCCCAGCCTCCTACCTGTCCCAAAATGTCCCTCCCCACCCTGACCGTGCTAACTGTGTGTACATATATATTCTACATATATGTATATTAAACCCGCACTGCCATGTTTGCCCCTTTTTTGTGGTGTCTAGCATTAACTTACTGTCTAGGCCAGAGCAGGGGTGGGAGGGGAATGCCACAGTGAAGGAAGTAGACTTAAACTGTTACACAGTCAAAACAAAAAAGAAAGCTGTTTTTTGTTTTTGTTGTTTTTTAAAAAAAGACCTTTAAATTCACATTCAGTCTCTGAGACTATTTAGAGAGGGTTTAAGTTAGGAGCTTTTACGACGTGGGAGCAAAATTTTAGTGGGAGGGGAGGGCTAGCTGTTGGAAGAGGGAAGAAGCCAGACTGGTTGGAGAGCATCCTCTACTCCTAGCCCAGCCCAGCCTGCCTGTCCCCTTTGGCCACTGCTGCGGACACCTGCCTTAACACACACACCTCGAGTACTCCACAGTTTTGCCTTAAAAGGACCTTCCCAAGTTTCCCCAGCCCTGTCTGGCTTCTCCCTTAAGGAGAGAGAAATACTTGTAGAATTGGAGGGGAACTTTCCTTCCATTTGGGTTATGTTAAATGAGAGTAAGAGTGAGTGAGTGAGCGAGAATGTGGAAGGAGGAAGAGTGTTCCTGTAAGATGATGAGATGGGAGAACAGACAGGGTCATTTTCAGCAGAGTCTAGTAGTTTCTCTGTAAGGCAAAATAATCTAAAAAACTAACCTGCCCTCCCACCTGTTGTTCTGCTGTGAGATTGCCCCTATCCTGTGCTCCTCTGTCTGCAGTATGCACGGCCTTGTTCTAACCCTGGAATAAAGGTGATTGATTGTACGGTACCAGACTGATTGTGGAATTTCTGTAAATGTCCAGGATTTTGGACTTTTGACTGGGACGGAATGGGGAGCAATATGAACTCCCACATCCTTCACTGCAGTCTGGAACCAGGAGCTGGGACATACCCAAAATACTATCCCTCCACCATCCCCTTAGTATCACTGAGCTAAGTGGAGCCTATTCTCCTTATAACAGGTCTCCAACTGGAGCCCAATCACTGGAAACATGGATATCCCAGGATGGACTTCCTAAAATTGTAACGTGGGTAGGGTGCAAGGACAGGGCTGGACAACTATACTGGAAGGAGCCGAAAAAAAAAAAAAAAACCCACCATGAACGAATGGCCCACATACCACACAGAGCAGCAGTCAGAAAAAGAAGGCTTTACTGAGAGAAAATACAACAAATTCCAGAGTGCATGGTTTCAGCCCACCCCATCACCCCACTAGCAATAGGAACACAGACCAGTCAGTCACCACACATTCCCTACATCAGGGAGAAGTGCAGCAGCTAACATCTGGTCTGAGAGCTGCTAGGAAAAGGGGCAGGAGGAAGGAGTGTCTAGGAATACCATCCTTTCACTCTTGCCCTCCTTCCTGGCCTGGTCTAGGATGTTGAATTCCTGGCTGGATCTTGTGGAGTTGGGGGCAAAGAAATAGCAGCAAAAGCATTTAAGGGCAAGAGTTCAATTGGGACTTTCATACTCAGTGACCAATAATATGACTGAGATATCAAAGCCCCAGCCACTCTGGTCAATCATTAGATTAACCACCTGTCCAAAATATCAAGAGGTGGACAAGATAAAAAGCCAAACCCAGAAAGGCTTTCCCTTCACTACTCCATTAGGAAAAGAGCTGGTGTGGAGCTAGATGGCTTCAAGACTCAAGCAGCTAAAGGTAAGAGTGTGTGTGTGTGTGTGTGTGTGTGTGTGTGTGTGTGTTTCTTATATCACACACAGTACTGGGAGAGACAGTTTGCAGTGGCGGCACCCTTCCTGAAGTCATATTTCAGTCAAGTTTCAAAGATGGGCCAGCCTCTGGGAAGAAGAACCCCCACAAGACTCAAAGAGAGGTAGGAGATCTGAGGCAAAGAGTTGAGAACAAGCTCCTGTTTTTTTTCCAACCCCAAACCAAGGGAGGGAGAGGGGGAAGGGTTTCCTAAAACCTGAAGAGTAAGCCCCAATCTTTAATGACCATATCACACAGGGTAGACTGACCCCAAGTTGCCACCTGCACATCATTACTCTCGCTCACTCTCTCTTTAAGTCCCTTTATTGCATTCAAAAAGAATATATAGGTATTTAAACTATGACAATAATTTTAACTTGATACATCCAAGTTTGACTTGCTTTTTAATATATTTATAGATATAAAATTAGGCCCCTAAAAGTGATAGGGACAGGGAGATTACTGCCACCAAAAAGATTTTTTTTTTAAGTAACAGAAGAGGTAACATCCTTCCTCTTCTTACCCCAGCTCTGCTCCTTCACCCACCTCCACCCAGCCTCCCTCACCAGACCTATTTAGGGGGTGATGAGATGAAAAGAGTGAAGGATACATAATTAAGTGCAAAACACTGTGATATAAGTACATAGGATGAATGAGGTGGAAAAGAAAGTAAAGAGTATGGGATGGTTAGGGGCTTTAAGGACTTCCCAGAAAAGGAGGATCCTGAGATGGGGTTGCTCAGGGGGTAAAAACAAAACAAAACAGCACAATGAAACTGTCATAGATATTTTAAAAATATAGGGAAAAAAGGTCAAAAACCTAAACCAAAGAGAGAGTGGCACTCCTACCCTTGACTCTGGCCCCTTGGTACCAAACAGCCAGTTGCCTCCCCAACCCCCACCCAAGAACCAAGGGAAAGTAAAGAAAAAGGAACCCTATTTCCCACCCCAAACCAGTTAACAAAATAGGATCCTGCCACCCCAAAAAAAACTTTAGGGAGAGGCCATTTCTGCTGAGTCCTATGCACCTCTCCATGGAACCCAATTTCAGGGCTCAACTCCCACTCTTAAGTACTCTCTGTTAATGGTTTGTTCCCCTCTGGTTTGTCCTCCTGGGATGTCACTTTTTTATCTAAAGCAAAAAGTCCAAAGTGCGTTTCTGCTGAATGTAAGGGCCGGGACAGGAAAGGGCTGCCCAGGCAGGATTGGGTTGGCAGCCCCAGCCCATCCCTCCTGGGTGTGAGGCCTCAGGACGGCATGCACTGCACCCGGTCAGGGCCCTCCTCCTCGTCCGATGTGTCTGAGGAGCTGGGAGACTCATCCGAGTCTGCATCTGTGGCCCCAACCCCAGGTTCTCGCCAGCGCTGTGGGATGGGAAAGGCTTGTTAGTAACTTCCCTGGGACAAGGGAAGTTGTCCTGTTAGCTCTCAGCTAGAATTCAGATGCCCTAGACCAGGGGTCAGCAAACCTTTTCTTAAAGGGCCAGATAGTAAATATTTTAGACTCGCAGGTCATATGGTCTCTGTCACAACTATTTAACTCTGCTGCCAACTACTCAACTGCCATAGCGTGAAAACAGCCACAGACAATATATAAACAAATGGGTGTGGCTGTGTTCCAATAAAACTTTATTTACAAAAACGGGCCAAAAGCCAACTGCCTTAGTTTGCCGAACCCTGCCCTAGGCCTCTTCTGGTATGAAAAGGAAATGAAAGGGTCACCTGAGGCTTATTATTTCTTCTCAACTCCTTCCCCCCACTCATGCCTTTGCCTTTATGAAGACAGCAATATACATGTACTGTAGAGGAGAGCAAGCAGCAGACCCACCCCTTTCTGCTGGTGGCTCTTCCAAGGCTATATTAGAGCTCTGATGGGATTGGGGAACAATGGATAGGAAAATACAATCAAGACCACCTCCTCATACCTCCCCCAAAGAAGTGAGAAGCTGTGTACTGGAACTCTGGAGCCTGCTCGAGAGGGTTACTACCCTTGAGAGCTCATTTCCTGACCCAGCTTACCCGGTGATGGCGTCTCTGTCTCAGGTGATGCATAAGGAACCAGAGCATGTGGCTATCAAACAAGTCAGCGTGGTGCAAACTATCTTCATCCCGTTCCCGCTTGTTCTTCTTAATCACCTGAAACCCCAAAGGGGATGGGGGGATAGGGTATGAATAGGAGCCCTGGACCTGATCACAAAGGCTGGCATTCTATCCCAACAAAAGCTTCCCTTAGGAGATGATAAGCTGAAGTGGAGCTAGAATGGAAAAGGATGCCCCAGGTTCAGCCACTGAGAAGGTAGGAGGCTTTGAAATATTGTAGAATGATTTTTCCAAAAGATGTCCCCTACCCTCACTCTACCACCAACTAGAGGCACTTCAAAGCTTCTTCCTAGAACCCCTGGATTGGGATTGTTCCTAGGGAGGCAATAACAGGAATGTGGAGGAAGGTATTAGAGCAGTGCCTTTAAAGAACCGGGTAGCAAGTTATTCCTTTCTATGACAATGAAGAATCATAACAGGATGTGGATAAGTAGAAAGAAAAAAACTTTTGCAGTCAGCCACTTACGTCCTTTAACCCTGTAAGCTCAGTAGAAGTTTCAGCTGTGGGTGCCCAGATCTTGACATCATGGTCTAGGCCGCTGGTTGCCAACACAGGCAGGTGAGGGTGGGGCTCAAGACAGTTTACCTGGTCAGGAGGGAAGCAAAGGACAGGCTGAGTTGCGTAGGAGAAGGGTTTTAAAAAACCAGTCACCTTGAGCCAAACAACTGCCCTCAATCAGGGCTGAGGCAGCTGCTGGAAAGGCAGGCCCACACATCATTAACCTAGGCCAAAGGGCCCTGGGGTTGGACGAAACACTGGGCACAGAATGGGTATAAGACCAGGCCCCACTACCATTTCCTGTGTTTTAAGTCAGGGGTGGCTACATCCCTGGACATAACTCTAGGGGTAGGCAAGTGACTGGCCAAACTTACTGCTGGCTTCACAAGAAGGCAATGAGGTCCAGATGACCTCATACACTCTAGATTCCAGAGTTCCAATTTGCCTCAAGCTGGAAATAAGTCTCAGTGCCTTTCACCAAGTGGCAAATAAATTTTAAAAAATGGAAAAAAGCAGCAGCTGCCACTGAGCCCTCAGAAAAGAGTCAGAGAACAATTACATTTACTTGGCACTGTTTACTAGAACTGGAGGAAGCAAGAGGCTGGAAAGAAGAGGCTGAGCTGGGGGGGGTGGGGGCTCATGTTTGTTTGAGAACCCTGCATATCCCAGGGGACAGCCTGTGCTACCTGCCCTGAGAGCACAATGTGTTCAGCTGTAGGGCAACACAGTACAGCAAGCAGCTTCCTGGGGCCCCCACAACCACAATCTCAGATACCCTCTGGGTAAATTCACTGAGCAGGAGAAATGAACTAAGGCAGGCTGGCCTTCTAGCTCAGACAGCTTCCTTATATCCAAAGGCACCCATGCCCCCTGCTGTCTAACTCTGAAACACCAGTTTAGGGCAGGGCAGCTCCCTCGCCCACCGGAAGTACTAGTCCCAGATCTAGCTGCCAAAGCATTTTGGAGCCATTAGTCAGATGACAGGTAGGAAAAGAACCCAGAAGGAAGACGGTATAGTCCCAGCCACTCTTCCCCTCACCCCATCCAGCCTTGCAGCTGCCCTGTAGTCCAAGACTGGCTCCAGGAAAATAGCCCCTGGCAAAAAGCCTTTGAGTTCTGTCTCTGACTAATCTTCCCTGCCTTGCCTGCATACACACAGAGCAGCATAGGAAAAGCCTGGGGCAGGCATGGAAAATAAAGCCTGACTGAGACTTCCAACATTCTTTGTCTCTCATTTTTACAAATAAACAAATGTTCAGAAAAAGATGGAAATTAAGCCTATGTTAGTAGAAACCTGATTCCCCTTCTTTTCCCCCCACTACACGTTATCAGCTCATTGCAAAGGTCATATCTGGGCTCTTTTAAGCAGTCAGAAAGAGGTTCCAGCATCTGACCTCAGACACTTGACAGAGACTCCATTGTCTGAGAATATTATCAAAGGATATGGGATGACTTACACACATATACATATAAACCAGAATTCATTCCTCCATCTCCTAAGTCTTTGCCTCTCCTCTATTCTGAGCTCTGCTTGAACAAGCCAACCCAAATAGAAAAAGCATAGGGGAACAATTCCTTGGATATTAAGACTAAGGACAAAGCCAATGGCAAGATGAACAAAATAAATTACATACAGTAATTGAGTTGGAACCTGCAGGGGGAGCTGACAGAACTTCTGGGTCAGAGTACCTGGTCACTTTACCAGACCTGTCTAAATACCAGTACTTATCCTGTCAATAATGCCTGAGCAGAGAAAAGAGCTCTGGCCTTAGATGACTGGGCTGGAGGAATGTAGGGAATGGGATAAAGCAGCAAAGTTCTTTTGGAAGACTAAGGCATCACCCCCCACCCTTGTCTGTGTGAAGCTCAATGGGAACAAAGAAAGGACTATAGTCCAAGCCAAAAACAGAGTCAGGAGATTTGGGCAAGGTGGATGATCATCTCTAAGATCCCTTCTAGTTCTAACATTCTCCTTTATGATCTAAACTTGCTATGAGTCTGTATTGAAGCTGGTACCTAGAGACTCCAGTACTGGGAAGGTAGGATAAAAAAACAAACAGGGAGCCAAGTGAGGACCACATGAATCATTCAGCTTACAAAGAGGCAAGAACAAGTTGGGACTCTCACTTCAGGGCAGTCTCTATACCTCTTGTTCTAGTCCCTCATTCTTATGATCCCTAAAACTCAGGCCTGGGGCCCACCCATCCCAAGCTCCCCACCTGAGCACCAGGATTAAGCATCAAACCCTGGTATTGGCTGAGCAGAAAGCAAACTGGCCTGCAGAATGCTTTTGGAGAATGGACAAGTGCTGGCCTGGGGGAGGGCATTCAGCTCTGCATCTCTCTGGAACAGAATGCAAGACAATAGTTTATGATCAAGAAAGGATCCCCTGGCCCCTGAGACTGCCTTCTGACTATGTACCTGTCACAGAATTCTCAATAGGACTCTAACGTTTTGGGTTTGTTCACTACAGACGGGGGGGGGGGGGGGGGGGGGGCTATTCTAGAGGTCCTAATTGGAAGAGTAGGAAGCAGGGAGGCATGAGACACACCTTGAACTTCTAGACCCCTCTCCACTTGATGTGGGCCATAGAAGCCCTGGATCTATATTAAGTCCCAGGTCCCAAAAATTTAGAGGAAACCAGAAGAAAATCTGAAATGGCCTCACACCAGGGCAAGAAACACACAAGAAGGAATGGGATCCTGATCGCAAGGAACCATTCTAAATTCTAAAACCACTCTCTGGATAAACTTCATCAAGAGATGGCTGGACTCTTTGCAGCTCCCCACAGCTTAGAAGGAATGGAAAGGAAGAGAGACCAAGTTGTCTCAGCAGTTCCTTAGAGTAAAAACCAGAACTGTATTAGGAGACCACTATAATCTAAACCTCCCAAACTGTCTCTTTCCTAACTTCTGGGGTCCAGAAACCTTGCCATAAAAAGTTATTGATATCCTTCCTAACTCTGGGTCTCAAAAAGGGAAAATATGAGATGGTTAGCTAGATAAATCTGAAGAGCTGACCACTCTTTATAACTCAGGATTCTCACTCTTCCTTTTTGCTCCATCTCCATAGAGGCTGTTACAGAATTCAAAGTACAGACAGTGATATATGATCATGGGTTATATAGCTGGCAGTTTAGCCACTCTTTTTTAAAAACACATACATTTTGCTACATTTGCTTTTTCCCTATCCCTATATATACATGTACATTATGTATGTCTGTATCTACTTCAATGTAAGCATGACACTTGACCCCTAAATACTTCAAAACGTTATCTCCTAGGTACAAGGATATTCGCCTACATAGCTACAATGTTATAATCACACCAAATAAATTTAACAGTGAATACCACATTATCTAATCAGACTGTATTATGATTTTCCCAATTGTCCAAAAAATGTTCCTTATAGCTTTTATCCTCTGATCCAGGATGCACTCAAGGATGACTACCCTTAAAGCATGAGACATGAAAACATCTTTGGCATTATGTAGGAGAATGTGCTTTGAATTTGGAAAAGGTCCATGCCTAGAGATTTATCACTCAGACAAAGGATCTTCCCTAAGATCCCTTTCTCTTCTCAATAAATTGTGCTTTAGAGGGATAGAAGACAGGGAAAAGACCTTAGCACCCCCAAATTACACTACCTTTTAATTTAGCTGGCTGGACCTCAAGGAAGACACAGTATTATGATGTCAAAGTGAGAATTCAGTGGCCCTATTAAAACGTACCTTAATGACTGGAGATACTAGCCAGCCAGCCAGCCCAGCACACCATACTCACCACGCCTCCTTTGTCCCCCTCCATGAACTGAATGATCTGGCAGGATGATTTCTCCCAAAGGAAGATGTGCCCGCAGTCACTACCGCTCACCACAAACTCACTCTTGGGGCCATAGAAATTGACGCCTTTTACTGAAATGATAAATGAGGGGAACAAACCACATGAGGGTTGGCATCAAGCCTATGTATCTTTGCTGCACAAGGAATCGAGTTATTTACAAACCCTAACTCAGCTGAGAGTCAAAGAATTCCTTCCATTTTTACAAAAAAAAACAAAACAAAACACAAGGGATTGTCTGTAACAGATAGTTACAAGAAGAATCACACCAGACCCAGAGATTATGTTCTCCCAAAGAACTCTGTAGGGCTGAGGCATCTGCAGTCCCTTAGCTATATACCCTTAGTCTGATTAGTTTGCATCCTACTGGGCAACCACAGATCTTACCAATGCCTCCCCTTGGGTTATCCCTGGGGAGGGATCCCTGTATGTATATTTCATTGGTACCTTGTCAATGTTTCTTGGGTCATCATCACCTGAGACTGATGGAGGTATGTGCCACAATTTCCTATAAGAAGCATCTGAACTGTGCTTGCTACGAGGACTCTGAAAAAGGCTCCACCCTCAGGGCTTAGTAAGAGAAGCCAGGAGTCCCAACTACTACGACCAGTTTCATACCCAATAGACTCTGACCCTTTCTTTTATCTGCCTATGGACTGAGATCCAACTATAAGTTTTTCCGTCCCTTCTCACCAGCTCAACAGAAAAAGGAAAACAATCGAACTGCTTTCTCCAAGTCAAAACTATGACAGTTATCTTAGATGTAGCAACAACAACCAAGGACAGTGATTCCCCAACTTTTCTATGCATTGGAATCACTTTGGGAACTTTAAAAAATGTTGATGCTAAAGTCATACCACATTCCAATTAAATCAGAATGTATGGGGGTAGAAACTAAATATCTTAAAAGATTGTCAGGTGATTTCAATGTGCAACAAAGTTTGGGGACCACAGACATAGAAGAAAAAAGGTCACTCTTCATTGTAATTTGG
>JAQZBX010033980.1:0-25163 GCA_029593785.1 Cabassous unicinctus
GAACACCACTCTCACCCTCAGACAAGAGCATGTCATTTTGTTATATACCCTCATAGCCCTTAGGGATAGCAGACACATATCCTTTACCACGTGCCAGGCTAGTATGTGTTCCAACAAAAACCTCTCAACAACCGTGTGGAGGAGGATGCTTAGACGCGTAAACATTAAATAACTTGCCCAAGATTCCACAGCTAGTAAATGGTGGAGCCAGGACTTGAACCCCTGTCTGGCTCTGGAATGTGTGCTCTTAACTGCTACTTCTCACTGCCATATTTATTTGTACAGTTATCTAACAAATAACTGTTACCCCACCCCCACCCCACACATTAGATTGTAAGTGCCATGAGACTAGGGATTGTGTCTATGCTGCTTTGTGCCTGATCCATAACAGGAGCTCAATGAATAATGACGGAATCAAGACCGAATATTTAGCCCTTAATGAAGCAATGGTTGGAAGCTGAAAGCTGTGGCACCCCCTTCCGCTGTCAACTTATTTCCTTTTATTTTAAAAGCTTTAACTAAAAACCAAAATGTTTTAAGTGTCATTAGTATTTTAAAATATATAGATTCTGTGAAAAACAATGCCATTTCCACAGATGTTTTCTTTTTAGACTGAGTAGATATTGAGGTTAGTAGCATATATTTTAATATGGGCTGAAAAACACACTCCATTTTGCATGCATGGAAACAATGACACATTTGGCATATTATGCAGCCAGAATACAGGCCTGCATGGCAGGTACAATCAATATATTATTAATATCTATTCATAGTCAACAAAAATGTTAACAAGGTTTTGTCAAAATGCATAACTCACAGTTAAATATGCAGAATAATCCAGTTCTTTGCACCTGAAAAGGAACAGGGCTCATTTGCAAACAGTCATTTTCCTGTTTTTGCTTTGTTTGTGCATACTTTTAGAGCATTTTAGTCCATGATGTGGGCTGTTCAGTTACTGATGCAAATTTTCCTTTTTAAAAAGGAAATAAAACCCTTTCCAGTAACAAAACCTAAAAACACATCCAGATGAACGCTTGGGAAACTGAACATACCTTAACCTCAATTCAGAGAGCCCTTTTAATAAGAGATGCTCCCAAGCAGGATATTAATTGAGAGTTGCAAGGCTAAACTGTATTTGTGTTTTGGTATTCATAAATACTCAGCAATGCTTTCCAGCTACTTATTTACTTCCACAGGCATTACTAACCCAGTCAAAAACTCCTCTTGAATGAAGTCACCATTTTCAAACAATGCTTTGTATTATGTTGTTTCGGCCACTTATAATCTCATCAGTAAGTTTTGGTAGCATTGAAGCAGTTTCCATTATAATTATAAACTTAGCTTTCTCATAAAAACAAAAAAAAATCTCCTCCATTTGAAAGTTGAAGGAACCAAAGCATAGAAAGCCAAGTGCTGTGCTGAAAGAATAAAAGCTAAGACATTGGCCAGTGACAAGTCATTTTGATTAAGAAACATATTTGGCTCCTCTGCCCTTTTATTTGAACTCATAATTAGCACTATACTTGATAAATATATGTACCAGAGACTTAAATCTTTGATCCGTCCATGTGCCAGTTGAGCCCCGAATTTCAGCAGAGTTGCAAAACCTACTCTCCAATTCATTGGATTCACCCAGGACAACTAACAAGGAGATGATGATGGATAATGCCCATCCCAAGGAACAGAAAGCATCTGCAACTGCAAGCAATATAGCTCCATCCATCTGCCCCATGGGATCTAAGCCCCCTCTCAATTAGAAGCAGAGTGGGCATCACCATCCCCAAATTCTCAAGATTGTGGAATGAACACAATCTTGAATGAATAATAAAGTAGACTTATTATTATTCTACTATAGATTTATTATTACTGTAGTAATGGAAGAACTCCTATCATTGATGTAAAGGCAGTGGCCACCAGAGGTTCTGAGGAATGGGAGAGGGAAGAATAGGTGTAATATGAAGGCATTTTTGGGACATTGGATTTGTCCTGCATGACATTGCAGTGACGGATACAGGCCACTGTATATTTTCATAACTTACAAAATTGTGCGGGACAAAATGTAAACTATAATGTAAACTGCAGTCCATGGTTAGTAGCAATGCTTCAATATGTGTTCATCAATTGTAACAAATGTACCACATTAATGAAGGATGTTGTTAATGTGGGAAAGTGTGGGAGGGGTAGGGAGTGGGGTATATGGGAATTCCTTATATTTTTTATGTAACATTTATGTAATCTAAAGCTTCTTTAAAAATTAAAAAATTAACCATTTAAAAAACCTGACAAAACATATTTAGTTCCATACAATTACATGATTTATCCCAGAAGGGTAGTGCACATAGGGTATCAGTAATACCATAACACATAGTCAATTCCTTTTTATCTAAAATTTCAGTATTTATAAAGCACAAAGAATACCTTTCTTCTTTTTTTCCTCCTCTTTCTTCTGCACCCTGGCTAACAGATACTATTCTGGATGACCCCACAACACTATGAAGTCAGGAAGTATCTTATGATTCTTCAAAGAAAGAATATAGTCTGTTGAGTATAGTGTGAGGTTTAAGCATAGTTGATTGTGTTCTAGGACTCTGCATCCTGGCCACTCACACGTGGATATGTTCTTATTCTTTTCCACTAACCAAATGGTTCTGCATACTTGTAAATCTAATTCCTGACTGCTTTGTAACACACAGAAGATTAGTGGATTATTACAAATCACTGAATAAGATATTGGAGAGACAGTGCAAGAGAACAAGGAAAACAGAGCAAATCCATGGACATTCAATCTACTTTTCTAACCAATGTTCTGAACATTGATTGAAATGTTATCAAGCCCTAAAAATACATACTTCAAAACAATTGCCACCTTTCAGTTAACTTCAAAGCTTTTAGTACATAGCATAACCACCTGTACAATAGGAGGTAAATAAAGGCTTGTTGGCTGGTTGTTGAATAAGAAAAACATTCCAGCACAGTCAAATAGAACTATAATGTGAATCATATATGTAATCTAAATGATCTAGTAGCCAGTTTAAAAAGTGAAAAGCAACAGGTGGACTTGATTCTAATAATCAATTTCATTTAAACAAATATATCCAAAGTAGTATTTCAACATGCAATCAATATAAAAATTATTAATGAGATAGCTTCTCTTTCATTTTGTAATAAGCCTTCAAAATCCAGCGCGTATTTACATTCGCAGCACAGCTCAGTTTGGACTAGCCACATTTGAGTGCTCAATAGCCACGTGTGTTTATCAGCACTGCTTCTGAATTTTCCAGTGAGTTTTGTAACCACACTTGGAAATTAAGATAAACATGGGGGAAAGGGGGGGAAATATGTGAGGCAAATCTTTCAATTCAGGCTTTGAGGGTGAATGGAAGTATGAGTCTAGAGCTGGAAGTATCTATGTTCTTCTGTTATCTTCTTCCTTCCCCAAACATAAACTCTATGAAGCCACCTGTAATATACCATCTCTAGCATCTTAATCACTCAGTTTTGAAATATGACAATTACTGCTGACTTCTCACTTTAGCTCTACACTTTATCAGTTATAAAATGCTCCCAATTATGCCTCCAAAATTGATCTCATCTTCATATCCACCTCTGACCTCTCACAGACTTAGCTAGAGCCTTTTTCACCTTTTTGAACTGTGGCCATTCACAGGTCTCGCAGTGTTCAACGTACTTAGCACAGTGCTGTCAGAGATGTCCTGCTGCAATGTAGATTAGAAAGTCACTTCCATGTGCAGTTTGCTCATGGTCCTCCATTATTCATAGAATATTGTCCTACCTCCTCACTGTGGTTATCAGAGCCCTCCACAATTTGATCTCAATATATTTATCTTAAACTACTCCTTATAAGCATCTTCAGCTTAGACTCACTATTCCATAATTTACTCTTGGCATAAGCTAGTCTTCTATCCTGGAATGCCTTTCCAGCTCCCATCACCAATCTACTTTTCAAAATCAAACTTGAATCCCCTTTCATGAAACTTTTCTAGATTCATCTATCCATCAATTCAATAAGTACTTGAGGAGAGTCTTCAGTATATACCAAATACTATGCTAGACATGGGAGATTTAAAAGGGATTTCTTCTCAAAAATCTCCCAAGCTAGTAAATGATGTTTGCTATATAATATAGTAAATGCTGTAATCAAGACATGACTTTTTTTTAAAAAAAAGTCATAGGGAGCAAAAAATTTGCCTGTGTGGAGAGAAAGTAGAGAATATTTTATGGCAGCAGTGATATTTGAGCAGGGATGAGAAAAGTTAATATTAATGTGAGGTAGTAAAGAAGTGAAGAATGTTTCTGGAAGATGAAAACTTACTATTCAAAGGACACAGAGCATTAAAATGTATGCATGATTGAGGAGTGGAAAACAGTTTGATATTACTAAAGGAAAGGTGATATTCAAAATATTTAACAACCAGTATGACATGAGTCCTGAATAATCAGAATCAACAACCGTCTTACCTCCGCATACCAGCTGAATATCAGGTGAATACCAGGAACCAAAATAAAATGTGTTTAGCACAAGAGGCATCTCTGTGTAAATAATTTCACTGAATTCAGGAAATCATTGAAGAAAGTTCCCTTCTTAATGATTACTTTGGCTGGTTTGAGCACCATTGGGCTTTGTACTCAGCAGAGGAGTAGGCTGGAACCTGGAGAATGTAAGGGCTTAGGCAAAATTAAAGCTAATCAATTGAGTGTCAACTTTGCACAAGGCAACATGTTAGACACCGAGACAAAAATGCAGAGAATCCTCTCCCTTCACCTGAGCCACTGACAACATCCTGGGCCAAAGGAGAGCCATCATAATTGTTTAGTTCAGTTTCTGTTTCTGTTTTTGACAGTGTTTGTGGGTGGAGTATTTGCCTTGCTATCCTTATTTTCTCTAACACTGATGAAAAAGTCACCTTTCCTGGCACTACAAGGAAAAGCTGAAAAGTGATAGCAGTAAATGTATACACAGCCCAGGATCATCAAAACCCATGGACATTTGGAATTCTCTAGTGTGTCCTAGTTACATTCAATTACTGCAATAGGAAAGAGGTCAAGACTTTGGAAATTGAAAATTAAAATCAAGGTGACATCAACCTGCTGAAAGTGACTACCTCAGAGAGAGAAAAGAAAGTACCAGATGGGGACTACAAATATAGAGAAGGATTTTGTGGTGTGGTAAACCATCATGGGCTTTTGCATTAAAATGATGTGGGTTCTACTCTTGGCTCTCTCCATACTTCACCAGCTGATCGATCCTAGACATAACCACTTGGTTTCTTCAACTTGTAAAATGACAAAAATGCTAATAGTAATAAGCCCTTCACAGGGTTTCTGTGAGGCTCCCATGAGATGAGGTGTATGAAAATGCTTTATAAAGCATAAAGCACTAGGCACACATGAGCTTATGTTACTGGCAGCAGCGCTGCAAGGATCCTAATTGACTGCTGCTGTCCATTCATACTAGAGATTGAAACTGTCTGTTTCTCAAAACAGGCTGCTCATAAACAAGATAACTTATTCAGACAAAAGTTCTGGTTTTCTTATTTTTTCTTAATGATCCTGCCACCAAATCCACAGTCCCAGCCAAGAGAAATACAACAGATTTATGGCTCCAAATTTGAAGTCAAGGTAAACTATGGGGAGTGTTAGATCTATTAGGAAAAGTAAATTCAACTTTCATAATGCTTAATTTTCTCCACTGTAAAACATTTCTGACAAGAGGTTATGAAAATATTAAAATAATTTTATCATGTACCAAAATGTTTATTTGTATGGGTTTCCTTCCAGTCTTTTCTTTGGAAAAGTTTGTTAAATATTTCAGATACCAAATAGGTATACCTATTTAACAATATAACAGCTACCATATATGCAGCTTCAGCTTAGAAAATAAAATGTTACCACTAAAGTTGAACGTCCCTGTGTATACCACTCCAGTGTCATTATCCACCCAACTAATGGTCAGAAACTTCCTGAATTTTGTATTTGCATGTGCAGCAATAGCATATTTTTCTTCTTAAAGCAAAGTGGTGTTTCAAAACATTTTCTTCAGGATTTACATGGTACCTGAAATCATGGAAGGGTCCTTAAAGCTTGTCTAGTCATTTCATTAATTGAACGGAGAAGTTAAGTAACCTAAGGCATGGATTCATTCAGTAGAAGAAGGATCACAATGGACTGAATAAGATTAGGGCAGAGAAGACCTTGGTTTGAGCCTCATCTCTGCCACTTACTAGCTGGGTGAGCTTATCTATATTATTACTATTATTATTTTTTAAAGATTTATTTATTTATTTATTTACCCCCCCCCTTGCTGCCTGTGTCTGCTGTGTCCATTTGCCGTGTGTTTTTTCTGTGTCTGCTTATCTCCCCCTTGCTGCAAGGTCTTGCTGCATCAGCCCACTGCACCGCGCGAGCCGGCCTGCCCTCACAAGGAGCCCCCGGGAAGTGAACCCGGGGCCTCCCATATGGTAAACGGGAGCTCCATCAATTGAGCCACACCCGCTTCCCTATCTATATTATTTAAACTCTTAGCTTCAGTTTCTTCACCCAAAAAAAGAATTAATACCTGCATGACTTCCAAGTTTTTTATGATGAGCAAATGAGATAACCTACGTTCAAGTCTATAACCTATTTTACTGATGTTTTTATTGTTATATTTGAGCCCTCCAAATTCTCAGGCTCAATCCTCACCTGACTCTGAGACTCAGCTCAGGCTGGTTCACAATAATTGCTGCCATTTACTGCATCCTTAACCTAAACTGACACATGTAATCTCTACAAAAACCCTATGGTTACACATTATTAATCTCATTTTCCAAATGAAAAAATTGATTCCCACAGAGGTTAAATAACTTGCCTAAAGTCACACTCTTAATGAGGAGCAAACCAGAGATTCTAAAGCCCATGCTTCTAACCACTGGGCAATATTGCCTCCCTATATTTCGCCAAGGCTGGTTGGTTTGGCCTAATGATCTCTGTAGCAGTTTGATATTATTTATGAATTCCAAAAAAAAGAGATACAGATTATGTTTTTAAACTGGTCTGTTCCTCTGGGTGTGATACCCTTTGATTGTATTAAATACAAAGGTTGTACATTTACTTGATGATGTTGAGCTTAAGGCTTTGATTCGACCATGTCATAAGGGCATGCAGGGTTGAGTCCCCACCCCCTTGGTGGGCTATATAAATGGACACTCACTCAAGGGGAACACAGGAGAAGATACACAGAGGAATAGAGAGAGCTCCATAAACATAGAAGAGGAGAGAACTTGATGCTGGGGCCCCGGACAGAGATGAGCCATTCGCCTGATAGTTTGCAGCTGAAGAGAACAGAACAGCTAAGTCCTATGCCAGCCTATAGCTGAGAATGGAAGAAGCTGGGCCCATGGAGCCTTAAGAGGAAAAAGGAAGGCTGAACCCTCACAGATATCACCTGCCATCTTGCTTCAACATGTGGCAACTGACTTTGGGTGAGGAAGTAATCTTGAGTTGCGCTCTTTAGGGCCTTGTAACTGTAAGCTTTTACCCCAAATAAATACCCTTTATAAAATCCAACACATTTCTGGTACTTTGCATCAGCACCCCTTTTGACTGATGAATACGGATCTAGTATATTATCTCCTTGGGGCTCCATAATGCCAGCCTTTCCCAACAGCAAGAACCAGACGATAGGTCTCCTGGCTTTCAATCCTGTGCACCAGATTTACACACAAGATTTTCAAAATTAAATCTTCCCATTGTCATCAGTGTTCTTATGCATTAGATGAACCCTATCAAATAAGGGAAATTAAACACACAAATGTTTCTGTCAAGGTTTCATATGAAAGAGAGAAACTTTCAAAAATGTCTAGATTTTCCCCAATTGTTTCCCTGTATGAAGTGGTTAACTATGTGTTCTGGTTTTTTAGTTTTGGTTGTTATAATTGCTGCTGCCACTATTGTTCCCAGCCCAGCTCCGAAATATCACCATTTTACAAAAGTGGAAACAGGCTCAAAGAGGTAAGGTGAGTTCGCAAAACTCCACAGCTGGTTGTAAAGCTGAGACTGAACTTTAACCTTTTGTGGCCCAGGTCAGTATCCTTCTGACAACATCACATTGCCTCTTTAGGAAATGTAATAATCATTTTCCAGATTTCAAGTACAAAGTAGCATTTTAATTTGGTGTTCATTGATACCAGAGCACTACGGCAGTGAATCAGTCCTGTAGTAAAACCCATGAGCTACCGATTCTTGTTAAGAAAAGTATTCACCAAAATGATTAATTTCCTTCTAGAGCTCAAAGGTACAGCATAAAGATTCAATTTTGAAGTTTTTCATAAACAAGAAACCAGCAATTCTAAAGGCAAGCTAGGAATTTGGGGCTTCCAGATAAATCTTTGAGAAAGACGGCCTTAAGATATGACCTGGAAGACAATTGTTTTCTTTTCTTATATACTCTAATTCATTCTTTGATTATATAATAAGCATTTGGACTGCATTTAACCCACAGAAAGAGGAAAAGGAGGTGTAGTTAAACATGGTCTTTCTTGCTCTGGTTCTGTTTTGTTTTTTATTGCTCTTTGTACTTTCTCTCTGTAGGCTGACATCCTGTGAAAAATTCTCTCTCAATAAGGGGAGAAATGGCTCTTCAGCACATGTTCTGGTAGGTAGATGTAGGCCTAAGCTATCTTAGTTCAGTTCCCCCAACAATACTGAAAAAGACATACACAAAAACAGATAATTTCTATAAAAGAGGATACATCCAAAGATATACTCAGGATGCTACTGGATCACAGAGGAAGGATACTTGTTCCTGTTCTTAGGCTTTTCAACCACAGTGAGACCTAAGCTGAGTCGTGAAGGGTGAATAATCATCAGCCAGCAAAGGTAATAAGATGGGCACTCCAGGCCAAAGAAACCCTCATTGTGTGCAGGGAATGAATAGCAGTTTGGGTGTACCAAGGTACAATACCAAGTACAGTCTCAGCAATGCCCCGAGATGGAACTTAAAAGAGTAAGAGAGAGGCCTTAGAGGGCCCTGAGAACAATCTGAATCTGTCTTAAGACACTACATGTACAGATCTATTGAGGAATGTGTGGCCAGTGTTCCATTACTTATAATAGATAGTTTAATTAAAAACTTAAAGTCAGTTCAAGTTTAACCCTATAATAAAGTCATTCTAAGGCATTTGCATTTTAACATACTTCCTTGAGTGGGAGAAAGAAAATGTGCTTAGGCTGGAGGAATGGGGCAGGTACAGCTAGTCCACCTGCTTGCAAATGGTCTCCTCTATTCCCTTTGTGAAGTGAATCAAAGTTTGGGAACCCACTGTTCTGAATTACCTCTCCTGATCAAATGAAATCATCCAGTGCAGAGCAAACTGTGATTGTTGCCCCAATAATAATTCTATAATAATTCTGCCTTAGCTTTTTTGGGACCCTTAAGCTTCTAAGAGTAATTTGGGGGCCGGGGAAGGGAGAGGCAGTTGCCTCTATGGGCAACCTGTCACAATATAGTGATGCCCACGTCCAGGAACTGGAATATTTCAATTAAAAACATTTTATTAGGTTGCATAATACATGGTCTCTTAGGGTCCAAAACATGGGCTCAGTATTTAATACTAAATAATGTTAACCCAAAGGGAATGTCATTCATTCATCATTTATTGAGCAACCATAAAACAATTCTGTGAAAATTTCCACCAGGAGGAAAAAATATGGAGGGTCCTATAATCTAGAAGTTTAACATTTGGAATTGCCTAAAATAACCTCACAAGTACTACTACCTCCAGGCATACTATAATAACAATAACCAAAGATCCAGGAAATTGCTATGAAGATTCAGTGTCAGGGGAGATTAAATAGATTTAGAAAATTACTCCAATTGCCATAGGAATAACAAATATGATCAAGAACAGAGGGAAAAAAATCAAGAATCAAAATTTTCTTCCTGATTAGATTGCCCACTTTCTTCTAAGATAAGTTCAGAATAGAAAGCCAGGCTTTCCTATGTACCCCAAAATGTGTACAAATTTTTGAGTTTGTCAAGATAGGTGGGGAATAAATATCTGAAGACAAGAACTCTCCAACTCCTATTATTTAAAACTAGGGATGGCAGACAGGAATATTTCAGCTGAACTCAGCCACTGTGGGGGCCCACGGAGAAGGAGAGACGATCGCTAAGGTAACCAGACAGCAGAATGCAATTACCCACATTGGAATCCAGCCAGGCTGTGAGGGCAATACCCTCACTCTTTAGAGAATGTCAGACTCTTTTAATAAGCATGGCAATTTTATTCCATAAGCATGTATTAGTAGGACATATCAGAACAAGAATAGAATATTCTTGTTTTCTACACCCATGAATGGATACACAGTCAGAGCAAATAAGTCAGAACATAAGTCTCAGAAACATGATTATGGACTTGCTTAGCTACAATATGTACTCTTGTTTCTGAACATAAGTTTTAAAATGTAGTAAGAGAGGCACAGTGCTATGTGTGAAATAGAATTCAAATGAGGTAGCTTATGAAACTAGTAAAATGCTTAAATATTCCATGCTGCTAGTTAAGTGTAAACATAGTAATACATTATTTTATTGGAAAGCCTTATGGTATGTCATGTGATGTGTGACGACAGACTCTGGACAAAAAAATATCTCCTTATGTTACTAACGTCTTACTTCAACATTTTATTGTACATATTAAAGTACAGATGATTGTCCATGGAAATAAAATTTTTTATTTCCCCTATAGCCAATAATGATTTAATTGTTCAACTATATTATTCGATTCAATAAACATTTAATAACTGCCTGCTACACTCCAGGAACAGTCCCTGTTCTCACAGAGCTCATAAACTGGTAGCATATGAAAGGGAAGTCAGTAGATTTCCAAGTGGAGAGATGGAGACCCACGAGATGCCTGGAAGGCAGAGAAGGACTACCAAAGTGCAGAAAGAAGCAAAACCAGGAATGAATACGAAGACCCAACATTGGCCCTGTTGGTACTTAACAAGCAATATTTTACTTAGGTAGATGAAAATCACAATGTTTAGTTAATATGTACTTTTTGTCAAGCTCTGTACCAAAAGCATACCCCTCCCCCCCATATTTTAATGAAATGATACCTCCAAATGGGTTGGAGAGGGAGCCTATTGTCTGATTCTCAACCACATCATTGGTTCCGTACAGCTAGTTCAGGGTTCAAGTCTCAGAACCACGAGGTACTAGCTCTGTTATCTTGGACAAGATGCTTAACATTTATGTAACTTGAATTTCCTTATCTGGAAAAATGGGGAAAACTAAACTTCTCTTTCAGGGTTAAATGAGGTAATGTTTATAAAAGGATTAACATAGTGCCTGTACAACAGTAAGTATGCGACACAAAATAGCAATGGTTATGATACTGATAAAGAATATACTTTTCCTAATGATATAAAATTAAACCACCTACTGTCATAAATCATCTTCAAATTACAAATGCCCTGTTTATATGGCCAGTTGGTGCCAGCCACCCTTGCTCAGGGCCTCCTTCTTCCTTGCCCATTCCAGACAGTCACTGAGCTGTACTGTCACACAGAGATGAGTGATGGGGAGCCCCCAGACCCCAAACCTTTGCTCCATTCCCTCTTTTTTTCCCTGCAGGCTGGGAGGTGATAGGCTTGTGTCTTAGTTTGCTAAAACCTGCTAGGAGCAATATACCAGAAATGGGTTGATTTTTATAAAGGGAATTTATTAGGTTAAAAGCTTACAGTTCTGAGGCTGTGAAAATGTCCAGATCAAGTTATCATCAGAAATGCTGTCTCACCAAAGTCTGGCTCCTGACAATCCTGGACTCGTGCCATATGGTAAGGAAAAATGGTGGCTCTGCCGAGGCCTCTGCCTTCCCCTCCAGGCTTACGTTCTCCCCCAGCTCAGCTGTGGGCAATCAGGCATATGGCTCGTCTCTCCCCTCTCCTCCAGGCCTCTCTCTCAGCTTCTTGGGGGTCTCTTTCCATGCCTCTGTGCCCTGCTGATTCCAGCCTCCGGCCACCCTCTCTCAGCGTCCCGGGGTTTCTCTCTCTGCGGCTTTTTTCTGTGTCTCTGCTTGCAGCTGTCTGTTTATAAAGAACTCCAGCAAGAAGACCAGGACCCACCCTGGGTCACACCTCACTGAAGCAAGCCAATCAAAGCCCTCTCAGCTGAATCCAACCCAATCAAAGGGTCCCATACCCACAGGAATGGATTAGCTCCAAGAACATGATCTTTTTTGGGATCCACAAAAAGCTTCAAACTGTCACAGCTTACAATAACTTCTCTTTAAAACCATAGTAAATTGTATCCCAGTAGATCTTTTTTTCACATTTGCACATATATCTCTTTAACCCCCTTTGTCTTTCCCTCACAGCTAGTCCTTGCTCATTTCTTCAGAAACATTTTTCTCTCTTATTCTCTCGGGCACTCCCCTTATGCACCTGTGAGTCTAAAGAAAAATACTAATTATTGATAAGTGTTAGAGCATGGCTAAAAACACATTTGTATCAAGGAAAGGAAAACCATTCCCATCATTAAGCTCAAAATCATTTCGTCCTTTCAAGTGCCCAGAAGTCCTCATGTTCTACCTCATCTTTCTCTAATTAAACTTGTCTTTCCTTAGGTGCCAGTGGCCAAGATAAATATCAAACTAATTCTAAGTACATTTTATTTTATTCTGGTAAGAATATTACATGATACTAGAAAACATAAAGAGATGCTGAACTCACACCGGTGAACTGAATGCTCATGCTAAATTGGAAATTGGCTTTAGACTCTATGTTGTATGAATTATATAGCATTTTGTTCTACTACTGTAGGCAGTCTCACTCAGAAGCAGTTTAGATTTTGCAAACCTAGTGTGGTTTGTGGAAGTAAGAACAAGATTGTAAAACACACCTGCCCTTTAAAAAGGGCTGGGAATGAGATAATTTAGAACTACTTCTCCAAGGTTGCCAGCTCCCAGCTTATAAAACTAGATGTACCCCCTTTTGTCCTTTGTGTAGAGGTTGACTGCTGTCATTTGTTGCCATCTCTAGATACAGATAACATGCGCCTCAATTCTTAAGTAAATAAACAATTATTTATTTGGTCAAAAGTGGATCCAACTAATGATCTATTACAAACAATAATCCTTCTATCAGAGGGACCTGCCAGGATCCTGGACTGCCAAAGAAGTACTTGGATGGGCATTTCGGTGGTGGTGGTTACTAGCAGGATTACATCCTAGAAGGATGATCCTGTGAGAGGAACAGCTTGCAGATTCTACCGCCAGAAAATGATCAATGATAGTCATATTTACACTTACACATAATTGTTTTCATTTAAACTACTTGCCAGATACTAACACAACAGATTATTCAGAATAAGTTATGCTTTCATTTGAAGCATTATTTTTCTAGATTGTAAGTTTTGTTTTGTTTTCTTCTCCCCTTCCTAATTAGACAACTGTCTGATCATTTTTTAAAAAGGCTTCAACCGCTTATGTTCTTGAAGAATGCCATACAGACAATGCTTATTATGAAAGGCAGTAAACATATGGTCTTGTTCTGATTTTAAACTTTTAATGATTAAGTTTCATATTTCAATTCCATTTCAAACCCTTATAAAATCTAGGTTCAAATTTGAGAATACAAAATATAGGTCCTTCAGAGCAAATACAGTTTGTTTGGTTTTTGTTTGTTTGTTTTGAGGTACTGGGGCCAGGGATTGAATCCAGGACCTTGTATGTGGGAAGCTGGCACTCAACAACTGAGCTACATCAGATTCCCTGAGTTGGTTTTCCAGTTTGTTTGCTTTTTGTTTGTTTTTTTGTTTTGTTTTTTCAGGAGGCACCAGGCATGGGGAAGCAGGTGCTCAACCTCTTGAGCCACATCTGCTCCCCTATACAGTTTTATTATTGCTGCTGTGATAGCAGACATAAAGAATAAAATCTGACAATAATTTCATTTGCAAGTGATATAGCCTTGAAATCAGGCAAAACAACATTTTCCCAAATTTTAAAGTTTACATATAGTTCTTTCAGAAAGTTTTATTTCCTTGCATTCCTTCCCACTGGTTTCTTTCTGTAGAGAGCAGTAAAAAGTTTCTTCACAATGATGATACTACTGCAAAACTGTATCCTTAATTGATGATGGTTATACCATACCATCCTATAAATTGTTGGTGAACTTGTTTCTCTATTCACCATTGGCAATTTGCTGAGGTCCAGAGAACCAAAGTAATTTAAAAACAAATATTGATATTAGCAGATCTAGACTTCTGCCCCAGAGGTATCAAATCTTGTTTAAAATCTATATATATTGCTTTTTTACGCTTTCTCTTTATTTGTGGCCTTTTGTTAAATGATACCAACTCTCTCCTCATGGACCTTAGAAGAAGCTCAAAGTTCGAAGTATTCATGCAAAAGTGTGGGAAGTTGAGTACCCTTGGGATATGTTTGTGCCTATGCTGTTTAGAAACTGTTTAATAATTTTTAAGAACAATAGAATTATATTGCAAGATACAAAAGTTTGCTTAAATTGATTCTTAATATTCTGGAGCTGGAAAATGGCAAAATTTAGATACTTTTTTTGAACTATTCACCCAATGAAGCTATAGACTTGGTCAACTCACATAGACGGTCCTATACCTACTGAGAGTGTATGTGATTTAGAATAAAAGGAGCATTCATCAGACTCTAATAGATAATAATCTTAAGCCATAGAACTCTGGTTTTATAACTCTTTTAAGCAGGTGAACTCTTCTTTTATTTTTTCTCAAGCTTTCTCAGAACCTTAATATATGAGACAGATAAAAGGGAGCTGCTGTAGCTAGAGGTGCTGGAATCTCAAAGGCCTGCCCTTCCATCTTTGTCTCCTCTGCATCTTTACCATTCCCATCCCCCAACCTAGCTGCCCCTCAGGTACCTTCTAGAAACACTTGGATGTGAAGAGAAACTGCTCAGGAACAGTGCCCCCAATCCATCCATTTGTTTCTCAACATTAGTGGGTGTCTACCATGCATAGAGTTGTCTTCTGCGTGTAATAGTTACAAAGGTAAATAAAACAAGTCTTGCATTCAAACGCTTATATCAAACCACATCATCACATATTAGTTGAGTGACAGCTGGGAACTCTGAACACACTGGGTATATCTTTATATCCATGAAAGAAGTAGCTGGGTGCTGTAGAAGAAACATAGGAACTCCAGACTGGGAGAGAGAAGACCCAGGTGTGAGCACAGCTCTACCTGCCCACAGGGCAATGCAAGGCATAAAGGAGATAATGAAGATTAAGGAGCGTTGTAAATTGAAAAGCACTACATTGCATAGGATATTATTATTTTTAGAAAATCACTAAACCAGCTTTCAAAATGCAGCATTGTTTCCTCCTTCTCATTCTCCACCTGAACATTCCACAGGCTAATTGCCTGTATTATTAGAAGTCACCTTACTTAATCAAATATAAATATTCAGCCTCTATTTAATTGAAGGCTCTATAGCTTTAACTAAATGTGACAGGTTACTACTCATTTGATAATTTGGGGGGTAGAATAATCAAGACTGAGATGAATTTTCTCCTTTCCAAAATAACCCTTTCCTTCCCCCCACACTCTTTAGTCCATTTTGAAGTTTTAAAGTTGCCAATATTCAGTTCTTCCTTTCAGCCTCCCCTACAAGCCCTAACTGCACCTTTCTGAACCCTTATAACCTATTGCCCACTTCCTGTGCAGCCTGGTCACCCTGTCTGAGACATCCTCCTAAAATGTACCACGTTACCTAAAACTCTTCATGGAGGAGTCTCATCCTTAGCATTCGTTTCCAACACTTAGAGATTCACGGCTTCACAGGAAGTCATCTTTCATGTTTATTCTCCAGGGACTTCCTATTTCTTTTTCCTCAGCCACCCACAGAAACACCTATTACTCTACCACTGTCACTGGCTCCTCTTCTTGCTTAGCTCAATTTCCACGTGAAGACAGAGGGCTCTTCTCTTCCCTCCTTACGATGGCTGTTCTTCTTCCTTTTGGATTTACTAAAATGCTGCTAGGGAAAAGATTATCCTCTCCTCAATTTGGCAAGCAGTAATTGAGGGACTAGAGCAGGTGGTGTGTGTTGAATGTACACGAGTCAGACATAGCCCCTGCAATCTGGAGGTCAGGGAGACAAGCATGTAAGCAATTAGCGATAATGCAAGGTAGACCGGAAGGAGTGTTTGCAGACCTGGAAACAATTTGAAGTTGGGATTCTTTCTTACTGGGGAATCGGGAACAGCTTCAGGGAAGAGGACGTATTGGAACTGGATTTTGAAAGATTTCAAAAGAAGGGAATTGAAAAGAAAAGCATTCCAAGTAGAGGGAGAGGAGGAGCAAGGTCTTAGAGCTATCATAAGACCTGGCACGTTTGGGTTCCAAACCTGTGCAGATGGAGGGAGGTGTCAATATTGCACAATGGGGCTAGAAGAAAAGTCTGATCATAAAGAATTTTGAATGCCAGGTTATGCCCCCACTGGTTACATGCCTGGTGGGAGCAGCTTGGCCACCCAGCAATTACGGCAATGTTGCCATACTTCCTTGCCAAAGCTCATGAAGAAATGACCCAAAAGGAATTGCACATTCTTTTAATGTCTCACCTTAAGAGGAGTGATATAAACAAGTAATCAATCATTGGCTTGTAAGGGAAGAGTGATGTATTATACAATTTTGGACCATCTGCATTCTAAAACAAACAAAATTATCTTAAGTTAAATACCCCACAGAAGATGGTTAAAATTCAATTCCATCTTATATTTAGCTACCAAATAATGAATTGATCAGACTTTAGAATAGCTTCACAGGAGAAAATACCACAGAGGCTTCATCCTAGGACTATTTTTTTTTTCCTGTATAACATCTCTATTAAGAAACATGTCCTTTTCACAGTTCAGCTGTCACCAAGAGGCTCATGACTTCCACTCTGCCATTTTATTTTAGCACAAACTTCACATTCCTAACAGTTTAGAACCGATTTCAACTTGACTGTGTGGCTCTCCCATACTATTTGCTAAGTCCAAACCCAACATCCTTTTTTTTCCATATCAGCTCTCCCTCTATTCCTATTATTTTTCAATGTCTTAGCCATTCTTTCAGTCTCTAGCTGTCCAAAACCTCAAAAACATTTTTGATTCATTTCATTCCTGATACCTTATCAAACTGAAAGTCCAATCGATTTTCATCTCAATCTCCTTTTGTCCCTATTTTTACAATCTTTGAGTCTGGAATACTGGGACAGTTTTCTCATTGGCTTGCCTGATTCTAATACAACCTGCGTATAGCTGCCAAGCTAATCTTCTTTAATATATCACTTTCATCATGCTGATTCTCTGCTCAATAATCTTAGATAGTTCCTTATTTCATATTCAACCAAAATAGACCAAAAGCCCACTAGGAAATTTCAGATGCTCTCTTCCCTGAGTCCTGGGTGTTATTATCTCAATTTCCCTGATGATGAAAATGAGGCTTCAAAAATTAACGTGCCTAAGGCTAGTAATTGGCAGATGCAGGATTACTACCCAGTCCTCTGAGTCCTGGCCCAGGTTGTGAGTCCTGGCCCAGTGTTTTGCTCAGATTTCAAGAATCTCCATAATCTCCCTTTGCCTCATTTAACCAATTTTATTTTCCCTAAGTTCCCAACATAGGGGGGCCAGCCTTAGCTCCCATTGCCTCACAATATGCTTACCTCATTCCTGCTTCTAATGGCTCCCCTCTGGCACACTCAAGCCTTCCCCATCCTCTGAGAACCCCACTAGGGAGCAAGATGATTTCCCTGAGAAAGCTAGCACTCCTCAATTGAATTTCTACAGTATTTATGCTCCAGCAGAGTGGCTCTCAGCCTGAGGACAAGCACTCCCTGGGGGCAAAGCTAGGGTAGGATTCACAGGTCTGTGGATCCTTACGTGCACCACAGCACCACCTAAACTAAATTATGTGCCACTCACCTGCATTTGCTACTATTTTCCAAAAGTAAGTAGACACTGTTGTGATTAATAAAACACACATGAATTTAAAATAATTCATGTTTGTTTTTGCCATTATGTATTTTCTGATTTATATATACTAAACATATATCAGCTATCATATAGAATCTGTGAAATATATGGCATTAAAAAGGAATCCTTAATCTCAATAAGGCTGGAAATCACTGAAATATGTGAGGTCTAAACACTTAGGTATATACCAAATTGTTGGTTCACAATTGCATGTGTGCTTTAATCTTATAAGCCCCCATGTGGCCTTTAAAGAGTTTCTTATAAGATACAGAAGAGCTAGAGTATACTCCTGAATTCTATTGCACCTCTTCTAGCACTGAATACATGGTTGGTGTTCAAAAAATACTCGTTACAAGCTTCCCACAATCAATGAAGTGTAATGGTATAGTTTGGTCTTACTTGCTAAACAATAGACTAAGATGAAGAATGATTCTATAACTTATTAAGTTGACCAGGACACTGGAGCTCCCCACCCTCTGTTCCAATCATAGCCATCTTGCATGGTTTTTTGGTGAAGGCTCTGACTGCATTCTTTATTGAAAAATAAGAGAATATTAATAGATGGATTTGTGGGTCAGAACTATCACTTGGTTAATACTAGCTGAGCTGCAGATACTTAAATCTCCCACTTCTATTTATAAAGCAGAAATTGAAGATGAATAAAGGAAATCATTTGAATTCCTCATTCTCACACAGAAACAAGATAAAGGATTGAGGGAATTCCTACAATAATTATTGCTCAGCTTTCAAATTCAATTAAATTACAGGTTCAAAATAAGACCTGAATAATATCAGACATCCATAAGTTTTACATAAGATACGTAATATCTGTCTTCAAGGTAGAGAATTGAGGGAGGATTTTAGTGTCTGAGCACAGGCAGGAAAAGTTCCTATAGTAGAATTCCCAAATAATTGAAATTTACTCGTTTATATTTTCAATTTTTTTGTATTAACAACCTTTATATAAATGTTTCTAAAATGTATTACATGCTTTCTGATTTATTAAATAGATGATATAAGAAAAAACTATTGTCTTAGTTTGCTATGCTGCTATGACAAATACCACACAACGGGTTGGCTTAAGTCCAAGATCGAGGAGTCAGCAAGGTGATAATTTCTCCCTAAAGTCTTTAACATTCTGGCTGCCAGTGATCCTTGGGGTACCTTGGTTTGTATACCTGCCTCACCTTTCATGGCAATGTATTCTCTTTTCTCTTCTGGCTCCTCCGTATGGCTTTCACTCTGGCTTCTGGTTTCTTTTTCTTTATAAGGTCTCTGATAATACTATGAATTAAGACCCAACTTCATTCAGTTGGGCCACTCCTTAACTAAAATAACATCTTCAAGAGATCCCATTTATAATGGATTTGCATCCACAGGAATGTGGATTAAGATTAAGAACATCTAAATTGGGTACACAATCCAATCTACCACATCTTCCTTGGGCTCATTATTTTGAATATCAATAATTATTTTATACAACTCTTGTATGAAATAGGGCTTTTTGCCCCTACCTTACATACTCTTTGAGTATTGTCATATTTTTAAAATGTATTCTAATATAATTTTAGATTTACATAAAAGTTGCAAAATAGTACAGAGAGTCTACATATACCTTCATTCAACTTCCCCTAATGTTATTACCTTATATAACCACAGTACAATTACCCAAACCAAGAAATTAACACTGGAACAATACTATTAACTAAACGACAGACTTTTTATCCAAATTTTACCAATTTTTCCACTGATGTCCTTTCTGTGTTCCAAGATCCAACTCAGAACCAACAATGAATTTAATTGTCTTTAGTCTCCTGCAATCTATGACAGACCCTCAGTCTGTCCTTGTATGTTACGATCCTCACTCTTTCGATGAGTACTGGTCAGTTATTTGGTAGAATGTCTCCCAATTCATCTGACTTTTCCCATGATGATATTGAGGTCATACTTTTTCAGCACAGAAGTAATAGTGTGCCTTTTCTCAGTACATTATACTAGTGTGCTCATAATGTTGATATGTATTATTCCAGGGCATGTTAACCTTGGTCAGTTGGTTAAGGTGATGTCTGCTGGGATTTCCCAAGTTTGTTTTTCCTGTTGTGATAAAAAATATTCCTCAGATTTATTAATACAATTTTCCAACTCTTTCTTCAGAGTGAGGTATCAGATTGCTTGCTACTAAAACTAGTAACAGTAACTTTTCCTTCTAATCTGTTGTAGGCTTGAAAATCAGAAAAACCAGTTTACTAGAATTCTTTAAAAGATATGAAAAGCTGGCTCAGGACAAGGGTTTACTGTAGTAAAGTCTAAGACCTGACTTTTGCTGCTTGGACATCCTTTGCGGTTAATTCACATTCTCGGTTTCAGTGATTTTGATGTAGACCCTAGATTGTTGATAATGCCTGATAAGTAACCCTTCCTAAGTGAAGTATTACCTTAGTGGCACTTATTATCAGATGAAGATATCAGAAAACTTAGAGTGAAATCATCAGAAGTTGACTTAGTAAATGCATATTTCCAGTTCAAAAAGCATGTTTACTCCCTGAGAAAACTTTCCTATTCTATGGGACACGGAACGGAAATAGAAGGAGTTTGGCAGCCCTTAATTTTTTCCTACTTAATATGTTATATGTAGAGAAGAATCTGGTATGACATGCCACAAACCATAAAGCTGTCTCAAGACAACATGAATGTTAATCATTCTTTCCACATTTCTCAACTTCAGGCTCTCAGTTTCAAATC
The DNA here is from genome assembly GCA_029593785.1 of Cabassous unicinctus. Lineage (NCBI taxonomy): Eukaryota > Metazoa > Chordata > Mammalia > Cingulata > Chlamyphoridae > Cabassous > Cabassous unicinctus. The sequence goes on from JAQZBX010033980.1 coordinate 20,752, forward strand.
ACCTGGGCTGAAGCACTGGCAAAAGAAGCTAGTCTTCATACTTCATCTTCCCAAAGCAATGGAAAAAATCTTACTGAAAGGGTCTTCACCATGTCATTAAGCCCTCTGCTCTGCTTCTATGTAGGATTTCATTGAAACCATTCCAGAAAGGAAGCTGTGTGCATTAACCACTAAATCTTCAGATAACAGTTTTTTTTAACATGTGCCTCATATATTTCCTTTTCATTCAAAATACCCATGTAGATTAAACATATTTCCATCTACGGTGGCATGTAATTATAAATACAGTATATGTTTACCATGTTTAAGATATTTTTTATAGGTTTCCACTGTTTTAATTTGATGAGGGTAAGATCCAACCCATTCTTCCTGATAAGAAGCCAAACATTTCTTAAAGAGCATTTCCTTAAAAAAATGTAATTCATGGTTCCCTATCTCCCTTGAGCATGTTTCTTAAAAATGATTGAGTTACTGTTGTTCTGTTGTTTAATCTGATAATTATGCAAGCACTAAATCTTACATTGGAGCAGAAAATGTTAACACACATTGAAAAACCAAAAAGCGTAGAACTATAATCTGTATGATAAAATGCATTACTCTGTTTAAAAGGATTGTTTTACAGATGCAATTAACAATCAGCGATCACACAGTTTAGACCGGTGTTTTGATGCCATCTGTTGGAATAAGTCCTCTCACTCTCTGGAATGAGGCTATAATTTTCAGTTTACAGTTTCATTAGGCAACACACAGCATAACAGTCACAAAAAGAAGAAAAATCCTAAACACTTTTCAATTTTATAGTCTTCCATAAACAAATAAGTATACTGTTGAAATTTTCCACAAGAAAGAATTTAGAAAATTAGAAAATAGACCATAAATTACTCTTATTTCATAGCCTTAATCACCACCAACAGTTCAAATGCCAATGATGTTTTTTCTCATTTTAGTATCAATATTTGAAATGTGACTTCCATCCTTTTAGTTAATGATTTTTTACTAACTTTAAAAATGCTTGCCTTGTCATAAACAAGTAATAACATGATACCAGTGGCCATAGTTAAAAGCAAACATGTCCATGAGGACATATTCCTCTTTGTTATTAGTTTATTAAATGCCAGATCAAATCTTTGGGGGCTTTTAATACACTAGGGGGTGCTAGATCTCCACATGTACACAATTACAAAGTAAAACTTTTTCCAGAATTAATTTTTGGGAATTAAAATTAGACCTGTAATTTGACCTAACATTCTAATAGCGTATATAAATTGCAAGCTACGTATGAAGAAAACAAAAAAGAAAGAAACAGAACTCATTAAAATCGAGCTAAGAATTAAACAGCAAGAGTCCCAGTGGAAGGACAATTTTACATTGCAAATGGTAAGCTTTGTAGGGTCTTGTTTCATGGTTCAGACCTCAGTTGCTGGTATCAAACAAAATCCTAAAGAAAGCCACGGTTTTTCAGAAAGTAAAGTATCAGACCTGAATTTCTTAGTCCTATCTCTTACATCTATGGTATTCCAAAAGAAATACAAAGCAAAACCACCAGGGAGAAGAGGTTTCTTTACTAAATTTAGACAACTTATTTGAGATTCTCTTCCTTTGATATGCCATTCAAACAGTCCCAAATGACAAGAAGTCACCATTAAGATCTGAACTTATGCTCTATGGTAGGCCTGTAAATTGCCTCAAGTAACTAATGGATTACTCTGTTGGGTCTTGGAACATTTGCATGATGAAAGCATCCACATACACACATACACACACACACACATTAGTGTAAAGAATTAGTGTACTTTCTGCTTTTTATGAACAGAATCAAGCCCAACAGGGACACTATCCCAGATTCCATTCTATATGTAGTGTGGAGTTGGGGTGTATTTTTACCTTTCTTTGTTTTGGGTTTAGTTTTCCTTGTTTGAAAACACTAACCAACAGGACTCAAGTGTACTCAAATTCAGGTAAGTCCTTCTAACCTCCAACTTTTTATCCTCAGAGATAGATTGAATTTCAAGAAGAGCCTTTCTTCCAAAATAAGGGCCCTGGAATTTCCTTGTCAATTGTCAGTATCTATTTCAACCTCATTTTGCTTCTTCCTCTTTTCATCCCACTAAATTGGGACATTCATCTAGTCTGTCTGATGTTTTCTTAGTACAACTGAAAACATTCCAAATAATTTTTACCAGATTGCCACAATTCCTGCCCCACTGAATGCCCTGGATGTACCTGGTAAAATCTATGGACTTATAGATTGCTTGCAGCAGGAAACATCACAACCAGCAGGAGTTTGTTCAGGATACTTTGTCATTATGGTAAAGAATATTTTAAAAATATTTAGATGAAGTCATACCTTTGGATCTACCTCCCAGGACTTCCAAACTACAGCAATAACAGGAAGAGGGCATGTACTTGTCACAAACCAAAGCACAAATATAATACTCCAGTGGTATGCCAGAATATACACATACAGAGTATAGCACCTTGAAAGCACAATTAGCCAAGACCCCCATAGAAGTACTGCAAGATTTTGTGCAGTGATCTTGGATAATCCTAATCTGTGGGCAACACCATTATTTACGAATTTATATTCCCAAAACTCTGCCAGCATTCACACTGCAAATTGCAAATGTTTTAAATTTGCATTTAAAAGGGCAATTCCATGGGTACATTTAGTCACAACAGAGATATGACAGATACATTGAGTTTTCATCTTTTCTTTGAGGACAGAGGCCAACTCTAGCATTGGTTATACCTTAGTACATGAGATGAAGGCATGGAAATATTTCCCAAAATAGTAGTAAATATTAGAGTTGCCATCTTCTACCTACTGCAGTATATTCTGTGCCATTCTGTATTTGGACTTATAGAATCTTAGAATTGGAAGGGAATTAAAAGTCACTTTATTAAACCACCTCATGCATGAAACTCCCTAACTCATCATAGAAAAGTGACTTTGCAGTTTCGACTTACAGCCCCCTCAATGATAGAAAAATCATTGCCTCACAGGTATAATTATAGAATGCTCTGCCTTTTATTGAGCAGCCTTTCTTCTGCTTTATAACCGTGGACAAGTTACTTAATTTCTTTGTGCCTTCCACGTAAATTTCACACTTCTCATTATGTGTATGGCAATCACCCTTGTTCCAGCCACCATCATCTCAAATGTCTCCTAACTGCTTTCTTGTCCCGCAAGCCTATTCTCAATATGGCTGCTAGAGTGATCCATTTCACTTTTATCTCCTGTAATTTTCACCTCGATCTAGCAAAGCAGTCATTAAAGCTATCTTCAAGTTACAGATAGTGAAACTGGTATTGAGGGAGGTTAAGAAAGCTGTAAGTTAACATGTATCCTAAATGGAGAATATGGGATCAAACGCCATAATCAAAGAGATTATAATGATAATCTCTTATCATTATACTATTCTACACAGAACCCATCCACTGTGGTTTTGTTTTTTGTAGAAATTTACCTTGGATTTGGGATGTTAATTGGACTTCCATACACTCCCCTTTTCCTGTATGCCAACTGGGCACACTGTGAGGAGATAATCAAATGAAAAACTTTACAGAGTAGACTTTGGTGGAGATGAGGATGACAGCAACAATACGCCCTTCTATTTTTTTATTTGGAGAAATAATGTAAGTACGTGATAGCCAAAGAATACAAAGGCATAAAACAAAAACACAAGCAAAAAACTATACACAAAAAGACAAGTCTCCCTCCTAGCCTTCAGTTCCTTGTCAAGTCCACTTCAAATCAAGGCACTCTTCTGATCAAAATCATGCAGTGCATTCACATTTAATTCAGAGTGAAAGTACTGGTCCTATACTGGCTTAAGCTGTCCTACATGCAACCCCACCCACGTTTTATCTGCAGCACTCTGATTTTATCTCCTTCACTCTGGCAGCCTTAGCGAAAGGGATCTCCTTCCTGCTCCCTGACACAAAAGCACACTGCACTGGGGCCTGGCTCTAGCTGTTCCCACAGCCTGGCACCATCTTCCCCCAGATTTCTGCCTGCTAATGCCTCTTCTCCTTCAGGTCTGCTTAAATCTCGCTTTCTGAATGGCATCGGTCCTGGCTACTCTATTTGAAAAAGGCAAAGTGGTCCCCCTCCCACAACCTCAGCACTCCTGATGCCGCTTTTTCCCATGGCACTTCTCACTTTTTACTATGCATTATTTATTTATTCATTCCTTTAATCAATTATTGTCTTCCTCCCTCCCTCCAAGAAAAGCAAACTTCATTAGGACAGCAGGAGTCTTTATCTATTTTGCTTATAATACCTTGCACATAGCGGGTATTCAAGAAAAGGTTTATTGAGTGAATAAATCTGAGGAAGAAAATAAGTCAAGGGAAGCGGGTGTGGCTCAGTGGATGGAGCCCCCGTTTACCATATGGGAGGCCCGGGTTCG
>JAQZBX010033981.1:0-25166 GCA_029593785.1 Cabassous unicinctus
ATGGCCTCTTCAACAAATAGTGCTTGGAGAACTGGATATCTATATCCAAAAGAATGAGAGAGGAACACCATCTCATACCTTATACAAAAATCAACTCAAGATGGATCAAAGATCTAAATATAAGAGCCAAGACCATAAAGACTTTGGACAATAATATAGGGAAGCATCTACAGGACCTTGTAATAGGAAACAGTTTCATGAATTTCACACCCAAAGCATGAGCAGCAAAAGAAAAAAATAGATAAATGTGCTGAGGTCAAATTTTAAAAATTTGTGCCTCAAAAGAGGTTATCAAAAAAGTTAAAAGGCTGCCTACTCAATGGGAGAAAATATTTGGTAACCATATATCTGACAGGAATCTAAAATCTGCCATATATAAAGAAATCCTACACCTTGAAAATAAAAGACAAGCAATCCATTTAAAAAATGGGCAAGTGATTTGAATTGACAATTCTCCAAAGAATAAATACAAATGGCTAAAAAGTACATGAAAAGATGCTCAGCATCACTAGCTATTAGGGAATTGCAAATCAAAACCACAATGAGATATCCTTACAACTAATAGACTGGAGGCTATTAAAAAACAGGGGACTACAAGTGTTGGAAAGAATGTGGATGAATGGGAATACTCATCCACTACTGGTGGGAATGTACAATGGTGCAGCCATTCTGGAGGACAGTTTGGTGGCTCCTCAAAAAATTAACTACAGATCAGTCATATGATCCTGCAGTTCCACTGCTGGATATAAACCCAGAAGAATTGAAAGGAAGGACCTGAACAGATATGTGCACACCAATGCTCACAGTGACATTATTCTCTATTGACAAAACTTGGAATCAACCCAAATGCCCATGAACAGATGAATGGATAAAGAAATTGTATATATACATACAATGGAATATTACTCAGCTTTAAGAAAGAATACAGTGTTAACACGTGGGATAATATGAATGAATCATGAAGACCTTATGTTGAATGAAGCAAGTCAGGCATTGAACCAGAAATATTCCATGACCTCACTGATATGAATTATGTACATCTAGCTGACTCAGAGAGCTAGAGCCTGGAAGATTGGTTTACAGGAAATAAAAAGGGAAAAGAAGGTTGTGAAGCAACGTCCATACAAGCAAAAACTATGATAAGTTGGAAGTGAGTAGTTGGGCAGTAAAGGGATATGACAGAGGTGTAGAGATGCTATTGGCTTGGGCTGTGGAAGCTTGACAGGTGGTAGAGTGGGAAGGATAAATTGGAAGTCCATCGAATTGGAAAGAGGGTTGAGGAGGGAGAAGGTGAACACTGGGGATTGTTGGACATGTGGGTGAAAACACAATGATGAGAAAACCCTTTTTACAATATGACAAGGAAGGGTTACTTGTTTAGGATATTGAATAGTGAGGCTTTTGGGACAGGGCACACCTGGGACAGTCTTTGAGAGAATGTGCGAGTGATCATTTTGTCATAATGTGCTGTATCTGTGGGGGAGACCCACATAATGAGTGGGAAAGACTCTTTTGCAGGGGAAGCTCAATATGTTCTCAAACAGAGGTTACAGTGTCTATTGAAAGCATGTGCAGTCCCTAATAGGGGAGGACAGACTAGTGGGTCAAGCTCTCAGAAGTAGCAAATATCTATGACTTTTTCCTCCAAGTAGTGAAGCCTAATGGTCAACGTGAGGGGGGAGGAATAGAATAGATGGAAGAGGGGGTATTTAGGGGGCAACTGAAGTGTTCTGCATGATCTTGCAATGATGGATACAGGCCATGTTAAATTTCATCAAAAATTTAGAAAAGTGTAAGGTCTAAAATATAAACCATAATGTATACCCTTGATGATGGTTGGTAGCTATGTTTCAATATTTGTACATCAGTTGTAACAAATGTACCATCCACATGTTAAAAGGTTATTAATATGAGAAGTGTGGAAGGGGGAGGATGTTAGGCATATGAGAGTCCCCTATAATCTGTATGTAACTTAAATGTGAAATAAAACATCTTTGAAGACAAAAAAAAGAAAGACACTGGGGAAGAAATGGAAGAAAATGCCACTGTACATACAAGACAACAGATATTACAGTGAGGAAAGGCAAAATGTCAAATAATTTTTATTAATTTTTTTCATTTTTAATACCCCATTTTTAAACTTCAATTTAGTTTTCTATATTATTGTGTATTTTATTTCTTATGTGTAAACCTATCATTTTTATTTCATTTTCCTATTAATCAAATTTGGCAACAATCTTGGCTTCATTTTTGAAGAAGTTTTGGATCACAGAAGGGTTAGAACTATGGCAGAGGAGGATAAATGCTGTGGGATGTCAGTGATGAGACAAGGAAGTTCACCTGGGCATACATATAAGGTATATAAATATGTTCAAATGTTCATGGGGCATTGCCACAGTGAATAGAGACTCACACTAAAGCCAAAACATTGTTGAATTCCCATCCTGGCAAGCTCTGCCACATTTTCTAATGGAACAGCAATACCCCAAGAACAGGGGCAATGACTAGTAAAGAAGAATGGTCCATTGATGGGTCCTATATTGATGATTATGCCTATGAGCCTTTTGCTTTTGAATTTGCAACTTGGTCTTGTGTTGTAGGGTGCCTAAAAGTTACCTTCTGGGAAATGCCTGGTTGCTCAAATGTGGCATCTCTCTAAGCCAAACACAGCATGTGGATGCATTACCTTTCCCCAGTGAGTGGCATGACTCCCAGGGATGAGACTCCCTGGCACTGAGAGATTACTATCAAGCACTGGCTGGTGATACAATTGGAAAAAGACCTTGAATAGAAGAAGAAAAATATAAAAATGAATTTATATGGCTGAGACATCAAAGTGAGTCATAAGGTTATCAGAGAGGTAACACTTATGCACCTCTCTACAGGATCTCATACATGGCCAAAGTGGACACTACCTCAAACAATGGGGCTCCTGAGGGCTCCAGAGACACCCAGGTCCTGTGGTCATTGCAGATAACTCTGGAGTTTGGTGCCTTACCAGTGGCCCTACTTTGGATATTGTGTCCCAAAGTGTGACAGAGTTGGACTCAGATGTGACTTCTCTACACATGACTCTTCTATCCCTTTTGTTTGAACCTATAGTTGGTGCTGGAGTTGCTATGTGGATGTTGCTAGGTGAATCACTGGGCTGTCTATGTGCTAGCAGGGCCCTGAGCCTCAGAGGAGTAGCAGCACCTACTCTCCAGTTCATTGGAGTAACCCACGACAGCTGATGGGGAAGTGAGGATGGACAACCACCACACCAAGGAACTGAGAGAGTCTACAACTGCAAGCAAGAGAGTCCCATCTATCAGCCATGTGGGATCAATGTCCCCTCTCAATTAGAGGTGGAGTGGGCATCACCATTCCAGAATCCTCAGGATTGGTAAGTAAAATATGGACTAGAGTAGACTTACTGGTGTTCTACTATAGAATTATTGTGATTCTAGAAATGGAAAAAATTATATTATTGATGTGGAGACAGTGGCCACTGGAGGTGCTGAAGTCAGGGAGAGGGAAAAAGAGATGTAATATGGGGGTGTTTTCAGGACTTGGAATTGACCTGGATGATATTGCAGTGAACAGATACAGGCCATTATATATCCTGCCATAGTCTAGAGAATTCAGTGGGAGAGAGTGTAAACCATAATGTAAACTATAGTCCATGCTTGGTGGTAATGCTCCACAATGTGTTCATCAATTGCAATGAATGTATCACACCAGTGAAAAAAGTTGTTAATGTGGGGGAAAGTGGGAGGTCTGGGGAGTGGGGCATATGGGAATCCCTTATATTTGTTTATGTAACACTTTATGTAATCTAAGTACCTTTTAAAAATAAATAAAAATATATTTGAAAAAAGAAAATATATGAAAAAAATAATACATTAGAGGACCTGGATCTAATACATATATACAAAACATTACACCTAAATACAGTAGGATATACATTCTTCTCATGCACATATGGGTCATTCTCCAGGATAGATGACATTCAGGCCAAAGAACATGTCTCAATGAATTCAGAAAGATTAAAATTATACAAAGTAATTTCAGAAGAAACCAAGGATCCCACTGTCACTGCTCTTTTTTAAATATTGTGTTAGAAGCACTTGCTTGAGCACTTAGGCAAGAAAAATATATAAAGGACATTCACATTGGAGAGGAAGAAATAAAAATTTTGCTATTTGTTGATGACATGATCCTATACACAGAAAGCAGTGACAAATCTATAACAAAGCTTCTAAAGCTTATAAATGAGTTCAGTAAAGGGGCAGGTTATAAGATTAATGTGCAAAATTCAGTAGCATTTCAGTGCACCAATAATGAGCAATCTGAGGAGGAAAACTAGAAAAATCTAGACTCAAATACTTAAGAATAAATTTAACTAAATATGTTAAAGACTTGTATGTAGAAAACTACACAACAGTTTTAAAGGAAATCAAGGAAAACCTAAATAAATGGAAGAATATTCCCAATTCATGGATAGGAAGACCAAACATCATTAAGATGTCTTTCCTACCCAAACTGATTTACAGATTTATCACAATCTCAATGAAAATTGCAACAGCATTTTTTACTGAATTAGAAAGGCTAACTATGAAATTTATTTGTAAGGGCAAGAGGCCCTAAATACCCAAAGACATATTGAAAAAGAAAAATGAAACTGGAGGAATCACACTATTTGACTTTAAAATATACTACAAAGATACAGTGATGAAAATTGTATGGTATTAGCAAAAGGATAGACATACTGACCAATGGAACAGAACTGAGAGTTATGATATAGATCCTCACATATATAGTCAACTGACATTCAACAAGGCCACCAAGCCCACTCAACTGGGAGAGAATGGCCACTTCTCCAAATGGTGCTTGGAGAACTGGATATCTATATTCAAAAGAATGCAAGAGGAACACCATCTCACACCTTATACAAAAATAAACTTATGATGGACCAATGATGTAAGTATAAAAGCCAAGACTATAAAGATCTTGGAGAGTAATGTAGGGATACATCTACAAGATCTTGCAGTACAAAATGGTTTCATGAATTTTACACCCAAAGCACAAGCAATGAAAGAAAAAATAGATAAAAGGGACATCCTCAAAATTAAAAACTTTTGCAACTCAAAGGAGATTGTCAAGAAAGTGAAATGGCAAACAAATCAATGGGAGAAAATATTTGGCAACCATATATCCAATAGGGGCTTTATATCCAGCATATGCAAAGAAATCCTACATCTCAAAAATAAAAAGATAAAGAACCCATTTAAAAAATAAGCAAGTGATTTGAATAGACACTTCTCCAAAGAAGAAATACAAATGGCTAAAATGCACATGAAAGGATGTTTAGTATCACTATTAGGGAAATTCAAGTCAAAACTACAATGAAGTATCATCTTTCACCGATGAAATTTTAAAAACAGAGGACTATTTAAAAACAGAGGACTATTTTAAAAACAGAGGACTACTAGAGTTAGAGAGGATGTAGAGGAAAGGGAACACTTATCCACTGCCAGTTGGAATGTAGAATGGTGCAACCATTGTGGAGAACATTTTGATAGTTCCACAGGAAGTTAAATAGAGAATTGCCATATGATCCAGCAATCCCACTGGTGGGTATATATCCAGAAATATTGAAAGCAGGGACACAAGCAGATATATGTACACCTATGTTCATAGTGGCATTATTCACTATTCCAAAAGTCAGAAACAACCCAAGTGTCCATCAACAGATGAATGAATAAGCAAACTGTAGTATATACATAAAGTGAAATATTACCCATCTGTAAGAAGGAATGCAGTATTAACACAGAGGATAATGTGGATGGATCTTGAAGATCTTATGTTGACTGAAGCAAGCCAGGCACTGAAGGGCAAATATTACATGACTTCATTCATATAAATTAAGCCAATTAAGCAGACTTACAAAACTAAAGTCTAGAAGTTAGACAAAGTCTAGAAGTCTAGGAGACAGAAAGGGAGTAGAGGGTTGTGAGCCAATGACCATATGGCCAAAATTTATAAGGTGGAAGTGTGTAGTTGTGCAGTGGATGGGCATGTCAGTGGTGCAGTGATGCTACTTGTTTCCATGATGCTGGACTGTGAAGAGAGTGGGGAGGGGAGAGTTGGGTTGGAGGATCCATGGAACTGGCATGAGGTTCAGGGGAAGGAGCAGGTGAGCTCTGGGGATTTGCCAGTGTGTGGTTAAAACTACAACATTGGAAATGTTCTTTTGGCAAAGTGGCAGGAGAGGGTTTTCTGATGTAGGGTGTTGGGTGTGGGGGTCAAACAAGAGAAGGCATACCTGGAGCAGACTTCTATGTAACATGTAAGTGTTCATCTTATGTGTTATATCAGTGGGTGGAGACCCACACAATAAACAAGAAAATATTAAACTCCCATCTTCCGGAGTCCTGCTATGTTCTCAAAGAGGCAAGAGTCTCTCGAGAATAAAGGTAGTGCTTAATAAAAGAAAACAGAGCAATATTTCAAGCCCTCAATATTACTGCAAGTAAATATGAATCCTACTCTTCAAAAAGTGAAACAGAGGTTACCATAGGTCCTGAAGGGAGGTGGAGGGAAAAACAGAATAGATGGAACATAGGGCATTTTTAGGGCAGTAAAATGGTTCTTCCTGATCTTGAAACAATGGATACAGGCAATTTTAAATTTTGTCAAAATTTATAAAAGGGTACAGTCCAAAATATAAACCATAATGTAAGTCATTGACCATGGTTAGTAGCAATGCTTCAATATTTATACATCAATTGTTACAAATGTACCATCCACATGTAAAATATTATTAATAGGTATATTAGTCAGCCAAAGGGGTGCTAATGTGAAATACCAAAAGTAGTTTGGTCTTTATAAAGGGTATTTATTTGGGGTAGAAGTCCACAGATACCAGGCCATAAAGCATTGTTTCTTCTCACGAAAGTTCATTGCCACGTGTTGGAGCAAGACAGCTGCCAATGTTTGCCAGGGCTCAGGCTTCTTGTGTTCCTCTCTTCCTGGGGCTGTGTTTCTCTCTGGGCTTAGCTCTTCTGGTTCCTCCACAAGGTCAGCTGTAGACTATCAGGCGAACAGCTCATTTCGCTTCTGGGGCCTTTTCTCCAACACCAAAACTGCTTCTCAAAAGACTGCTTCTTCTGTCCTTTGCCATGCCTTTTATATTTGATTCCCCACCCACCAAGAGGTGGGGCTCAATGCCCTACTGAGGTGGTCCAGTCAATGCCCTAATTATAACTTAATCATGCCTAGATTAACAGATCAGATTACAAGCATGATCTAATTATATTTTTGGAATTCATAATTACATCAAATTCCCCAATGGTTACATTCCACCCTCTGAATTCCAAAAATACATTACAATTCTCAAAAAAAACCTTAAATCAGTAACAATTCAAGTACAAAATCATATCATAACCATTTTAAAGAAATACAGTTTGCCGTCAGGCATAATTCCATCTGCTATAGACCTCTGAAACTTACAAAACAATTTAACTGCTTCCAATACACAAATGAAAAGACAAAGGATAAACATTTTCAATATCATAAGGAGAAATTGGCATGTTAAACATGAGTCATGGATTCTCTACAGTTCAGTAAACCTGCATGGCATCCTCCATTGGATTTCAAAGTCTGAGAGTCATTCTTAAGAAAATGGTTTCTTCTCCTTAGGGCCACATGAAAACCCACCCTTTCCACAGGCTTGCCCAATGGCCACTTTCTTGGTTCCACCCTCTTCAAGCATCTGGGTGTTGACCAAGCTCCAGACTTCACCCTCCAAGAGTGTTGGGGTGATTGCCACACCTTACCCAATCTTTGGGTTAGAGTCTTATGCCCCCTAGTACAGTGAAGTGAAGACAATATTCCCCCTAACATTTGGCATACAGGTTCAACCCTCTCAGAGCAACGAGTTGACCACCTGGCCTTCTCTAATCCATGGGGGACAAGTACACCCCTCTCAGACCTATGGGGTGTTGACCTTAACTGCCCTAATCATTGAGAAATGTGCTTCACCCACACTACACCCTGGGGTGGCAAAACTTTCCCAGAACATCGGGTGGGGACATCCACCCTCTTCAACTGCTGGGGAAATCTCATCCTCTCTGGACCATGGGGCATGAAAACTTTCTCAGTACATTGGGTAGGAACATCCACCCTCTTCAATTGCAGGGACAAACTCACCCTCTCTGTACACATGGGTGGGGCTCCTCTCTTGGCCCAAGGAGATGTCTTAAGTCCAGATCTCTGCTTCCATGGTTTTCTTCTTAAAGCTGATTCTCTTTCAATCTCTCCTTTCCATGTTCTCTTTTGTCCAAGCTGACAGTGGTTTTGTTCATACAGCTCTATCAAAAACTTTGTTGGTTTTGCATGCAGGAAGCAGGGGTCCAAGCCATCAGACAGTAAGACTTTCCACAGTCTTTCCTAGATAACTGCATCTTCAATTCTGAGTTATGAGTTCCAAGCTTAGTAAAGTCTTCAAATAGGGCATTTTCATCTGGGGATTTGATTTCCAGAAATTTGGAAGTTCCAGAAGCAGTCTCTGTTTTCTTTGTGCCCAAAAGTTCATTCCTTAGTGTATTTCACTCATCTAGTATTTTGCTATAAGCTGCAAGGAGAAGCCAAGCCACATTCTCTGGGTTTACCTTGGAAAGTTCTTCAGCTAAATACTCCAGTTTGCCATTTTCAAATTCTGTCTTACACATAACACCAACCAGGAGTTAATCTTGCTAAGTTCTCCACAACTTTAAAACATGGATCACCTTTCCTCCAGTGTCCAATAAGAGCTTCATCATTTACTTCTAAGGCATAATAGAAAGTCTCTTTAGCATCCATATTACTATCAACAGTCTCTTCAAAGTGATCTAAGCCTTTTCCAACAAGCATTTCACAATTCCTCCAAAAAATACCCCTTACCCATTTATAAAACCGTTCCAACATTTTGGTAATTACAAAAGCACTTCCCCACTCCTCGGTACCAAATTCTGTATTAATCAGCCAAATGGGTGCTAATGTGAAATACCAAAAGTGGTTTGGTCTTTATAAAGGGTATTTATTTGGGGTAGAAGTCGACAGTTACCAGGCCTTAAAGCATTAAGTTTCTCCTCACCAAAGTTCATTGCCACGTGTTAGAGCAAGACAGCTGCCAACATTTGCCAGGGTTCAGGCTTCTTGTGTTCCTCTCGGGACTGTGTTTCTCTCTGGGCTTAGCTCTTCTGGTTCCTCCACAAGGTCAGCTGTAGACTATCAGGCGAATGGCCCATTTTTCTTCTTCTGGGGCCTTTTCTCCAACACCAATACTGCTTCTCAAAAGACTGCTTCTTCTGTCCTTTGCCTTTCCTTTTATATTCGATTCCCCACCCACCAAGGGGTGGGGCTCAATGCCTTACTGATGTGGCCCAGTCAATGCCCTAATCATAACTTAATCATGCCCAGATGAACAGATCAGATTACAAGCATGATCCAATTATATTTTTGGAATTCATAATTACATCAAATTCCCCAATGGTTACAATAGGGGAGAGAGGAAAGGGGGATGTTGTTGGCTATATGTGAATCCCCAATATTCTGTACATGACTTTTCTGTAACCTAAAGCTTCTTTAAAGATAAAATGAAAGAAAAAAAAAAGATACTGGGGGAATATATAGAAGAAAATATCACTGTACATGCAAGACAACAGATATTACAGTGATGAAAGACATAATGTCAAAAATTATTTTTTTATTATTGCAAATTTTGGCAATTTTTTGTATGTTATATTTAAAACTATCATTTCATTTTCTTATTAATTTCATTTGGTTTTTTGGATTCATTTTTTAAGAGGTTTTGGATCATGGAAGGGTCACAACTGATACAGGAGAGGATCATAGGTGAGGGGTGTCAGTGATGGGAGATGCATTGTACGAGGTTCACCTGGGGCATACTGCTAAGCATATGAATATGTTCAGGTGTTCATGGGCATTGTCACAGTGGGTACAGATCCAAACAATAACCAAAATAATATCAAATTCCCATCCTGGGGAGCTCTGCTACATTCTCTAATGGGACAATAAGAATCTCCTATGTACAGGGACAGTGCCTAGTGAAAGAGAGTGGACAATTGCAATGGGCCCTTGATATTGATGACTGTAATCATGAACCTTTTCTTTGGAAATTGAAACTTAGCCTAATATTATATGTTACCTAAGAATTACCCACTGAGAGGCTCCTTGTTGTTCAAAAGTGGCCTCTTTCTAATACAAAATCAGCATATAAATGCATTGCCTCCCCCCTGGCATGGGACATGACTCCCAGAGCTTAGCCTCCCTGGCACCAAGAGATTATTACCAAGCACCAACTAGCAATGCACCTGGGAAAAGACTTTGACCAAAAGGGGGAAAGGGTAAATACAAATGAGTTTTTCTGGCTACAGAGATTTCAAAGTGAGTCAGGAGGTCATTCCAGTGGTTATACTCATACATGTATCAGCAGGACCTCATTGACAGCCACAGTAAATATTACCTCAAATAGCAGGGCTCCCAAGGGCTGTAGAGGCATCCTGACACTAAAGGTAGGGCAGACATCTCAGGAATTTGTTGCCCTGCCAGTTAGCCCTACTTTGGAATTTATGCTCCCTGGTGTGACAGAATTAGACTCAGTTGTGATTTTCCTACACATGGGTCTTCTGCCACTTCTATTTGAACCTACAGTTAGTACTTGACTTGATAAGTGTATGTCCAAGAGACTTAAATCTTTGGGCTGTCCTTGTGCCCGTTGGTGCCTGAATCTCCTTGCAACCCCTTACTCTCCAGTTCATTGGACTCATCCAGGATAACAAACAAAGAGATTGTGATGTGCAACACCAATCCCAATGAACAAAATAGTCTGCAACTGCAAGCAATATAGCTCCATTCATCTGGCCCATGGGATCTAAACCATCTCTCAATTAGTGGCAGACTGGGCATCACCAACCCAGAATCCTCAGGTTTGGGGCATGAACAATGGACTACAGTAAACTTATTGGCATTCTACTATAGACTTATTGTTATTCTAGCAATGGAATAAATTTTATTATTGATGTGGAGGCAGTGGCCACTGGAGGTTTTGAGTAGAGTCAGTGGAAAAAACAGGTGTAATATATGGGCATTTTCAGGACATTGGAATTTTCCTGAATGATGTTGAAATGATGGAAACTGGCCATTATATAGTTTATCATAATTTAAAAATTGTGTGGGACAGAGTATAAACTATAATCCATGCTTACTGGCAATGCTCCAGTATGTGTTTATCAATTGTGACAGATGAACCACACTAATGAAAGATGTTGTTAATGTGGGAAAGTGTTGGAGGGGTAGGGAGTGGGGTATATGGGAATCCCCTATATTTTTATGTAACATTTATGTAATCTAAAGTATTTAAAAATAATAATAATAAAAATGTATTAAAATATACAGAAAAATACATTAGAGGCACATAAGAAAAGATTTGAACTGCTTCAAGACAAAATTAATGATTTCAAAGACAGAATATCTGAACTGGAAAAAACAGGAGAACAGAAAGGAAAGAGAATGAAAAAAATAGAACAGCATCAGGGAATTGAATGACAATGCAAAAACACAAAAATATACACATTATTTGTGTCACAGAAGAAAAGAATGGAAAAGGGTCCAAAGGAATATTTGAGGAAATAATGACTGAAAATTTCCCTCCCATTATGAAAGACATGAATATCAATATCCAAGAATGACAACATACACCAACAGAATAAACCTGAATAGACTTATCCTGAGATACATACTTTTCTCAATGACAAATGTGGTGGTTTAATATTGTTTTTGAATTCCAGAAAATACATATTGAATTTTGTTTGTAAACAGGTGTGTTTCTCTGGGCATATTAGATTCAGAAGATTCACTTTTACTTTACTAAATGAAGATTAGGGCTTTTATTTGACCACATCATTAGGGTGACTCAATTTGAGTCCCCCCCTTTGTGGGCTGTATAAATGGATGCTCATTCAAAGACAGGGAAGTAAATACATGGAGAAGAGCACAGAGTGTTTAGTTTTGGATGCTGGAGACCTGGAGAGAGATGAGCTTTTTGCTAGCTTATGCTGAGATTGGAAGAAGCTGGGACCATAGAGCCTTAGGAGGAAGAGGAAGGCTGAACTCTTGCAGAAACTGGCAGCTATCTTGCTCCAACATGTGGCAATAGATTTTGGTGAGGGAAGTAACTTACTCTTTATGTTGTGACTGTAAGATTCTACCCCAAATAAATACCCTTTATAAAAGCCAATAGATTTCTGGTACTTTGCATCAGAACCCCTTTGGCTAACTAATACAGAATTTAGTACCAAAAGTGGGGTCATGGTTTTGCAATTACCAAAATTCTGGAATGGTTTTATAAATGGGTAAGGGGTATTTTTTGAAGGAATTGTGAGGTGCTTGATGGAAAAGGCCTAGATTGCTTTAAAGAGACTGTTGGTAGTAATATGGAGCCTAAAGTTATTTCTAGTAAGGCCTTAGATGAAAATAATTTTGAGATGTTTGATAGAAAATGTCAAGAGTGCATTTAAGTGATTGCTGGTAGGAATATGGATGCTAAAGAGACTTTTTATGATGACTTAGAAGTAAATTACGGAACTATTATTGGAAACTGGAGGAAAGAAGATCTGTGTTTTAAAGTTGCAGAGAACTTATGTAAAGAGATCAATATTTATACGGAAACCTAACTTTTCAATGGGGAAAAGGCTAGAAATGTGGAGAATAATAACATAAAATATACTCAAATTGTGAGAAAACTGTTGACCTTCCTTTTTTACCATTAAAAAGTATCTCTTAAGAACTAGAGTGAAATAAAAATAGAATCATTTAAGCAATAATGAGGTTGTCACATATGGACCTACACTAAAGAATCATACAAATAATGTTCTTCAAGGAACAAAGGAAAAATGACCCTGAGAACAAACTGTAAAGAAAATGCTAGATATATGGATTATAATAAACAAACATTACTTGTATGACACAATAATAATAATTAGCAAGGTTACAAATAACAAGAGAGTTAAAAGACTAGGCTAAGCAAAAATATCATGCCAGTTTAGGATATACATTTGTAATTAAGGCAATCATCCATTTAACGATATTTGGTGACCACTTTCACATAAGCAGGAACCATTTGATGAACTGGATATAAAGAGTGAACAATGCAGCCTCAAATTACTGTCCCTGTGAAATTTGCATGTTAGTGGAAGAAGGTATTCAATAAAACATGAACATAAAAACAAATAAATAATAAAGTCAGATGATAATTTTTAAGGAAAAAATATAGAAGGGAAGTAGGAGAGCAAGAGCTGAGGGGCCTTCTTACCCCTTCATATCTATCCTACAGTAAACATAGTTTATTACAAATGTTAATCTCATGGTAAATAGAAAATCATTCTAGAGCATAATATAGTTCTTAATTAAACTTGGACTTAGGCATACTGAGTGTAGACATAAACTTTCAAAAGTGAGCTAGGAAGCCAAGCATCCAAGGACAAATATTACATGACCTCACTGATATGAATTAAGTAAATTGAGTAGACTCAGAGAGCTATTGTCTGGAAAATAGGTTTACAGGAAATAAAAATGGAGAAGAAGGTTGTGAGCCAATGTCCATATAGGTGCAATCTATGATACAGTGGAAGTGTGTAGTTGGGCACTGAAGGGATATGACTGGAGAGCAGTGATACTATTGGGTTGGGTGGTGCAGGGTTGACAGGTGGGTAGAGCAGGGAGGGGTTTGGATGGTCCATGGAACTGGGGGAAAGGTTGGTGAAGGGACCAGGTGAACACTGGGGTTTGGCAGGAATGTGGTTGAAAGAACAAAACTGGGAATGCTTTTATGGTAATATGACAAGGAAGGGTTACTTGTTTAGGGTGTTGTAAGGGGGGCATTCAAGACAGCACACTGGGGACAGACATTTAGGGAGTGTGCAAGTGATCATTTTCTCATAATGTGTTGTATAAGTGGGTGGAGACCCACATAACGAGTGGGAAAGAGATGGACTCCCATTCTGGGGAGGACAGATATGTTCTCAGAGGGTGGGTGTCTCTCGAGAACATGGGCTGTTCCTAATAGGGGAATACAAAACAGGATGTGAGAACCTCAGTGTTGTTGAAGGTAAGTATGAATCTTGTCATCCAAGGAGTGAAGCTAGGTGGTCACCATGCACCCCGAGGGGAGGGGAGGGAGGAATAGAAAAGATGGAAAAGAGGGTATTTAGTGGACAATGGAAGTGTTCTACATGATCTTGCAATGATGGACACAGGCCATGTTAAATATCAAAATTTATAAAAGTGTACAGTCTAAAATGTAAACCATAATGTAAAACATTGACCATAGTTAATAGCTGTATTTCATTATTTGTATATCAATTGTAACAAATGTACCATCCACATATTAAAAGATGTTAATACAGGAAGGGGGAAAAAGGAGAGGATGTTGGGTACATGGGAGACCCCTGCATTTTGTTTGTGACTTTACTGTGGCCTAAAACTTCTTTTTTTAATTTTAAAATTATTTTTTATTTTTAAATGAGCTTTAGATTCCATAAATGTTACATAAAAAATATAGGGAATTCCCATATGCCCCATCCACTCCACATCCCACACTTTCCCACATCAACAACATCTTTCATTAGTGTGGTACTTTTGTTAGAATTTATGAACACTTATTGAAGCATTCTTACAAACCTTGGACTATAGTTTACATTGTACTTTACATTCTGCACTGCACAATTGTTCAGATTGTGACAAAGTGTATAATGGCTTGTATCCATCATTGCAATGCCATCCAGGACAATTCCAATGTCTCAATGTCCTAAAAATGCCCCCATGTTATGACTATTTTCCCCTCTCCCTCCCCTCAGAACATTTTGTGGCCACTGCTTTTATATAAATGATTAAAAGTTCTTCCATTCCTACAATAATGTATGTAATAACATAATAATAAGTCTACTTTAGTGGATTGTTCATTACTGAATCTTGAGGATTTGGGGATGGTGATGACCACACTGTTTTTGATTGAGAGGGGGCTTAGACTCAATTGGGCAGATTGATGGAACTATCTTGCTTGCAGTTGTAGACACTCTCTGTTCCTTGGAATGGGCATTGTCCATCATCATCTCCTTATTAGTTGTCCTTGGTGTGTCCAATGACCTGCAGAGTAGGTGTTGCAACTCTGCTGGAATTCAGGGTATCCCAGGTGTAGCCCTACCCACATATCCCCAATCATCAACTCCTCAAACCAGTGGTCCTCTGCTAACACAGTTGTGACCCTTCTGTGATCCAAAACCTCTCCAAAAATGAAGCAAAATAAAAAACAATTAAAATTAAGAAAATAAAAATAATAATTAAAAAATAAAATGCAAAAATTAAAAAATTGAAATAAAATAAAAAATTTTAATACATTGTGTCTTTCATCACTGTACAATATGTCAGCCTTTATCTTATACACACACACACACACACACACATATATTATTGTCAAACAAGAGGTGTTAAAACAGTATATTAAGATCCTACTTGTTAATAAAATTCATCAATATGTAAGCACTAGCTTTTTAATTTTTTGCTTTTCCTTACTTCTAAGGTTTTCACAGTAACCATGTCTCATGTTGAATTATTATTTTTTTAATAAAATTTTATTTTTTATTTATTTATTTTTCACATATATTTTAAAAGATGCTTAGATTACATAGATGTTACACAAAAATTACAGGGATTCCCGTGACCTCCACCTCCCACACCTCCCACAACATCCCACACAAACCTTTTTCATTAGTGTCCTGCATCACATGCAATAGGTATACACATCCTGGGGCTCTTCCACCAGGCATAGACCACAGCCCACATCATAGGCCACACTCTCTCCCACACAGCTCCGCATGGTACACGCTCTTCCAAAATGGCCTATATATGTCACCACAACATCACTCAGGACAACCCCCAAGCCCTGAAAAACCCTGTGTTATAGCTGCCATTCCCCTCCCTGCCCTGAAAGCATCCAGTGGCCACCAGCTTCACCTGACTGCTATAATTTCTTCCATTGTTTGAATCCCAATATGTCTACAACAAAATATCATTGAGTCCACTCTAGTCCATAGCTCCTCCCCAAATGCTGAGGGGACTGGAATGGTGATGTCCACTCCACCCCCGAGTGAGAGTGGGCTTATATCCCATGGATACGGTGGATGGGACCATCCTGCCTTCAGCTGCAGGCTCTCTTCATTCCCTGGGATGGCCGTTGTCCATCATTGTTGTCTCCTCACCAGGTGACCTGGGTGAGTCCATTGAGCTGCAGAGTAGGAGTTGCAGCTCCACAGAGATTCCAGGCACAACCAGCACATAGGCAGGTCAGAGGGTCCAGTCTCCGCAAGCACACCCATAAACCCCAGCCTCACATATAGTTTGAGTAGAAGGGACTGATGGACCATGTGCAGGGAGGACTTATTTAAGTCCAACTCTGTCACTTTCAGCAGCACAGACTCTAAAATAGAGCCCACAGATAGGGCATCACTCTCTGGGGCTATCCCCCCTTATATAGCACCTGGGTGTCTCCAGAGCCCTCAGGAGTCCCTCTGTGTGGGGTGACATCCACCCCGGTGCTCCACGAGATCCCACTGAGGTGTGCATAAGCGTCACCTCTGGGATGACCTCCCAACTCTCTTTGAAGTCTCTTAGCCACATGAACTCATTTGTCTTTACCCTTTCCCCCTTTTATTCAAGGTTTTTTTTTTTTCCAGTCATGTTTCCAGTTGGCACTTGGTATCAGTCCCTCGTTGCCAGGGAGGCTCATCTCCAGGAGCCATGCCCCATGTTGGGGGGAAGACAATGGATTCATATGCTGAGTTTGGCTCAGAGAGAGGCCACATTTGAGCAACAAGGAGGCTCCCAGATGGCAATCCCCAGGCACCCCATAAGAGTAGGCCAAGTTTCAATTACAAGAGCACAGACTCACAAGGCTTGTCATCAACAACAAGAACCCAACAGTGGGCCATCCTCCCCTGTCAGACACTGCACCTGCACTCGGGGGACTGCCACCGCTCCCCTGGAGAATGCAGCAGAGCTCCCCCGGCTGGGAACCCAGCACTCCCCCATTCATTGAGCGTTGTCCATCCACCATGACCACTCCCCATCCCTCGATCATATGAACAATTTTATATAATTTTCATGTATATTCAGCTGAACTTACTCCCATGAATCCCGCATCCCAGACACCCCCCACCAACGATCCCCTGCAGCCCTCATTGCAACCCTTCTATGACCCAAACCTTCCTTGAAGATGAAGCCCATAAAATAACCAAATACAATTAATAGGAAAATGAAACAATAATGATAAGCTTATATGCAAGAGATAAAATACAAGGAAATTCAGAAAAAAAGAACTAAAAATAAAATTTAATTAACGGATTGGGACAGTCAAAATAGAAAATGGGAAAAAACAAAAGAAAAAAAAATTTTTTTAATTATTATTTTTTTTCTCCTTTTATCACTGCATTATCGGATTTCCAGTGTGTACCGTGACATCTTCCCCCTCTTATTCCCACGTCTCCCAAATCCTCATTTTGCTTTCAAAGAA
Source organism: Cabassous unicinctus (assembly GCA_029593785.1). Lineage (NCBI taxonomy): Eukaryota > Metazoa > Chordata > Mammalia > Cingulata > Chlamyphoridae > Cabassous > Cabassous unicinctus. The sequence continues at coordinate 17,612 of JAQZBX010033981.1, forward strand.
GTTTTAGGTCACAGCAAAGCCACATACGGAATACTAGAGAGTCCCATATACTCAAACTCCCTCCCCCTTCCCGATCACATATTAAACTTTTTTTGTGTGTGAATGGTAGCATTGTTATTACTGTTATACAGATAGTGAAACAGAGCTACTAAACATTGTCAATGGTTTACAGTATAGTTCACATTTTAGATGGTACAGTCCAATATTTTTTGATGATATTTACCATGTCCTGTGTCCATCACTGTAAGGTAATGAAGAACACCTCCCATGACCACTAAATACCCCATTTGATCTTCTCTGTTCCCTCCTCCGCACCCCCCGGGGCACATGACACTCCCCTGTACTGGCCCATGGGATGACAAGATTCATAGTTACATGCCCTGGGTATTCTAACTTGCCCATCCCAATCTACTCACCTGTTAACCCTGCACCACCAATCCCAGTAATATCTTTACCCACCTGTCCTATCCCTCAACATGTAACTATACTCCATCACTCCATGATAGATCATGTCCATATGGATGATGGCTCACAACTTACCTTTCTCTCTCTCTCCCTTGTTAACCTATCCCTCATACCGTGGTTCTCAGAGACTGTTAACTTTCCTCAATTCAAATCAATGAGTTCATAAACTGTTCATCCTTCAATGCCTGGCTTGCCCCACTCAACATAAGGTCTTCAAGATTCATCTATGTCATTCCATGTGTTAGCACTTTATTCCCTCTAAACTTCTTTTTAAAACAAAATGAAGAAAAGTAAGGCACAGGAGAATAAAAGGAGGAAAATATCACTCTACATACAGGACAACAGATATTACAGTGATGAAAGGCAAAATGTCAAAAAAAGTAATATTTTTCATTACTTTTGAATATTCCATTTTTTTATTTTAAATTATTTTAGTTTTCTTTAAATTTTTATGTATTTTTTCTTATACTTAGACCTACCATTATTATTTCATTCTCCTATTAATTGTATTTTGCTATTTTATTGACTTCAGTTTTGAAGAAGCTTTAGACCACAGAGGGGTTACAACTGGGGCAGGGGAGGATCATTGGTGTGGGATGTCATTGATGGGGATACATGGGAGGAAGTTCACCTGGACATATATATAAGGTATATAAATATGTTCAAATGTTCACAGGGCATTGTCACAGTGGGTGGAGAATCACACAATAACTGAGAGAATATTGAATTCCTGTCCTGGAGAGCTCTGTCACATTCTTTAATGGAGCAGCAACTGTCCCCCAAGTGCAGGAGCAATGACTGGCAAAGGAGTATGGTCCACTGACGGGCCCTTGATATTGACAACTACGCTTGTGAGCCTTTGCTCTTGAAATTGAAACTTAGCCTAGTCTTGTGGGGTGCCTAAGAATTGCCTCCTGAGAGCATTCTTGTTGCTTAAATGTGGCCTCTCTCTAAGCCAAACTCAGCATATAAATGCATTACCTTCCTTCCAGCATGGGACATGACCCAGGAGGATGAGCTTCCCTGGCACTGAGGGATTACTACCAAGTACCAATTATCAATGCAACTGGAAAAAGACCTGAAATAAAAGGGGGAAAATATAAAGACAAATGAGTTTATATGGCTAAGAGAGTTCAAAATGTGTCAGGAGGTCATCCCAGAGATAATGCTTATGCACATCTCAGCAGGATCTCATAAGCTGCCAAAGTGGATACTACCCCAAATAGTGGGGCTCTTAAGGGCTATGGAGACACCCAGCTCCTATGGTCAGGGCAGGTCACTCTGGAGTTTGGTGCCTTGCCAGTGGGCACCACTTTGGAGTTTGTGCTCTGGAGAGTGACAGAATTTGGACTCAGTTATGGCTTCCCTCCACATAGCTCATCTGTCCCTTCTATTTGAACCTATACCTGGTGCTGGAGTTGGTAGATGCACACCCAAGAGACTTGAATCTTTGGGCTGTCCATGTGCCAGCTGAGCATTGAGCCTCAGCAGAGTTGCAACACCTACTCTCCAGTTTATTGGACAAACCCAAGAAACTAACAAGGAGGTGAGGATTGACAACCACCATATCAAGGAAATGAGAGAGCCTAGAGCTACAAGCAAGAGATTCCCATCCATCAGCTGTATGGGATTAAAGCCCCCTCTCAATTAGAGATGGAATTGACATCACCATCCCAGAATCCTCAGGCTTGGGAAATTAACTGTGAACTAAAGTACACTTACTGGTATTCTACAATTGACTTTTGATTCTACTAATGGGAGAAATTACAGCATTGATGTGGAGGCAGTGGTGACTGACAGCTCTGGGGGCAAGGGGAGGGAAAGAGAGGTGTAATGTGGGATCTTTTTCAGGACTTGAGAATTGTCCTGAATGGCATTGCCATGACAGACATATGCCATTATATATCTTCCCATACCCTCCAGAATTGTATGGGAGAGAGTGTAAACTACAATATGAACTATGGTCCATGCTCCCTGGCAATGCCCCAGTATGTGTCTATCAATTGCAATGAATGTGACACACTAATGAAAGGTGCTGTTTATATGGGAGGGTGTAGGAGGTGTGGTGAGTGGAACATATGGGAATCTCTATAATTTTTGTGTAACATTTGTGTAATATAAGAATCTTTTAAAAATTTAAAATAATATTAAGAAAAAGTAAGCTAGGCAAGAGAAGTGATGGATAAAGATGAGGGTGATATCTCAACCAATTCAAATGAAACCAAGAAAGGATGGGTAATCTGTGAAATGAGAATGGATAGAACTGTCCTGTTAAATGGTATGAACTGTCAGACCTGCTTGGCCCCCCAAAAACAAACAAACAAATAACAGCAATATTTTCGCTTTAGATGAAACACGACTAACAAAGACAGAAAATTCTTAAAATTAAAGAGATGAAATAAACATACTAGGAAATATTAGCCAAATATATCTGGTTTATCTACATAATACCGGTCACAATAGGCTTTATTACAGAAAAAAAAAGTTATTACCAGATTTAAAGAAGTTCATAAAATAATGAAAAAATAATCAGGTTTTCTGGGAGATTTAATAATTGTAATCTTGTATACACCCTAATCAGATACCTTCAAAATATGTAGAGCAAAACTGAAAGAACTATGAGATAAAATTTGACAACTATAACATCATAGAAGGTGATATCCTCTCTTAGTAATTCATAGCAGACCTAAAATCAGTAAAAATAGAGAATATTAAAGTAAATGAAGTATATAGAATATCAGATGATAAATAAGGAGAAAAATAAAATCCCCAAAAAGATGAGATAATAGGGTGGGAAGGAGTATCAATTTTAGATATCACCTATGGCAAAACTCACTGAAAGTTACCATTTGAGTAAAGATCACAAGGAGGTGAGTGGAATGTGGTTTCTGTAGGGAAAGCATTCCAGGAAGATGAAGCAGGAAATGAAAAAAGCCTGCAGTAGATATATGACTAGATTGTTCCATCAAAATGGACCAAAGGAGCAGATGTTGCTCAAGTGGTTGAGCACCCACTTCCCACATGGAAGGTCCTAATTCAGTTCCTGGTGCCTCCTGAATAAAGCAACAAACAAAACAAATGAAAATAATCAACAAAGGGAAGTTGATGTGGCTCAATGGTTGAGTGCTGACTTCCCACATATGAGGTCCCAGATTCAATCCATGGTCCTTGGTACCTCAAAAATAAATAAATAAATAAATAAAATGGAACATAATGGCTGGAGACTGGGACAGGTTGAACCTGGGGAAAGTGAACCTGAGGACATAAGCTCAGAGATTTAAGGGATGCCAGGTCTAGCAAGAACTCTTAGTTATTGTAAGAATTTGTTTTTACTAGGAATAGGAAGGCAATATCAGAAGTGGATTTGATCTGGCTTAAATTTCAAAAGTATCACTCTGATTTCTATGCTATGAATAAACTAAAGGTGCCAAAAGAGATACAAGGAGACAAGATTGGAGGCTATTACAATAAGTGAGAAATCAAGTGGTTTGATGGTAGCATTCAAATTGATAAAAGAATGGCCTCATTTTGATTTGTTCTGAAGTAGCATCAAAAGAATTTGTTGACCAACTGATGGGAGGTGTTAGAATCAAACAGGACTCCAAGAGTTTTTGGTCTGAGTAGCTGGAATGATAAGATTGCCATTTCCTCAAAAGGGAAGGCTGTGGGAAGAGCAGAAGCTCAATTTCAGACATATTATCTTTTAGATGTCAATTAGATATCCAGGGGAAACATCACAGAGGTAGTTGGATGTATGAGTCTAGAGTTCAAAGGAGTAGGCTGGAGATTCATGAGTATACAGATGGTTTTTAAAGTTCATGGAACTGGAGCAGAGCACCAAGGTGTGGGTGTAGATAGAAAAGAAAATAGATCCAGAGGCTCACCGACAATTAGAGTTAGTATGCTATGGAGGAACAAGCAATGGATCCTGAGAAAAAGCCATCTAACATGTAGAAAGAACATCAGAAAGACAAATGCATCAAATCCATTTGATAGGCTATGTAGGATAAAGGATGGATATAGATACAAAAATCTCAAAATAACAGCTAATTGCATTCAGCAGAGTTTTAAAATGTTATCATATTATGACCAAATTGGATTTATCGTGGGAATACAAGACTGATACAGCAGTGGAAAATCTACTAATGGACTTACTACATTAACAGAGTCAAAGAGGAAAACCAAATGATCATATTAAGGATACAGAAAAAAAAACATTTGGTAAGATTTAAAATCCATTTTAATAACAATTCCTAGCAAACTTGTAAAAGACTGAACATTTCTCAGTGTAATTAAAGGTGTTCACCAAACCACAACCATGATCCACTGGAAATTCAAATAGTGGAACTGTGTTTTTAAGATAAAAAATAGTCAAGAATTTTCACCACTCAACATTTTCTATTAAATACATTGAAATTCTGAATGATCTCATTAAGTAAGAATAAAAAGCAAGCAGTATTAAGATTGGTGTGGAAGATGTAAAATCTTATTATTTAAGAACTATATAATTGTCTATACTGAAAATCAAAAACACTTTATATACAAAATACCAGAATTAATAAAAGTTTAGAAATATAATTAGATATAAAACCATTATAAATTAATTGCACCAAGAACAATTATGAAATGTAATTGGAAGAAGATACCTTGCATATTAACAAAGATAACAATATACATATTTTTTCTAAGATTACAACTAACCAAAAATGAGCAAATCATTTGTTGACAAAATAATAAAACTTAACTGAAAGACATTAAAGAAGAACTAAATAAATGGCCATTTAGATCAATGATATACAATGATATTGTATTGCAAGACTAAATATGAAGACATAAATCCCTACACTGGGCTATAGCTTGAATGCAATTTCATCAAACTCACAAGAAGTTTTTTTTTTTTAATTCAATAAGCTGATTTAAAAATCCATATGATTGACCAAAAGCCAAGAATAGCCTAGATAATCTTAAGTAAGGGGCCCTGCCCTACCAAAGGGAATGACTTATCACAAATCTGAAATAAACAACAAATGTTATTGGAAAAATTGGTTATCTATGTGGAAAAATTGAAATTCAACTTCTAAGCTCATAACACACAAACACAAATCAGTACCTAAAGGATTGAAAACTTAAATGTAAAAGACAAAACTCTGAGATACATCTCTATGGCTTCAGAGTAGAGAAATAATGGCTGAACATAAAAGAATACTTCATCACTTTAAAAAAATTAATGACTGAATTAACATGAAGAACATTTAGTCATCAAAAGATTTTATTTAAAAAATAAAAATACAAGCCACGAACTGTATGAAGAATTAGAACAATGACATATTTTTAAAATATCCTTCAGAAAATCAACAAGGAAAAGGCAAACAGATCCACATAAAAATGGTCAAGAGATATTAACAAGCATTAACCAGAAGAAAAACAAATTCTTAAAAGGTGAGAAAAATAATCCCTTCAAACAGTAATCAGAGAATTGCAAGATAAGACAAAGAAATGCCACTTACAATCACTAATATGATAAAAACTTAAAATTTTGACAGTACCAAGTATGACAAGAATGTGGAGCATTGGGGAGTGTTCACTACTGATGAGAATTCAAATTGGTACAAACATTGGAAAGTACAATTGGCATCATTATGTACAGCTTATGAACCTCACAAATACCTTAGCTATACCCTAAGCAGTGCTGTCCAATAGAAATTGCATGCAATACATATATGTGAATTTAAATTTTCCAAGAACCACATTAAAAATAGCTTTTTTTAAAAAAGCAAGCTAACAAAAAACAGGTGAAATTACTTTAGATAATACATTCTATTTATACCCAAAATATCATTTCTACATGTAATTAGTATAAAATATGAATGAGATATTACACGTATTTCTCACTACATTTTTAAAGTCTAGTGTGTATTTTACACTTACAGCACATCTTAATTTAGACCAGCCACATTTGAAGTGCTCAATAGCTGCATGTGGCTAGTGATTGCCATATTGAACACTGTAAGTTAAAGAATCACCAGAAATACATAGGGAAATGTTTATATTCACCACAGCATTGTCCATAACAGAGAAAGCCTGGAAACAATCCAAACATCCATTGACAGGAGAAAGGTTCAGTTGATTGTTCAAATAATTGAATACTGTGCAGCAGCAAAAGTGACAAAACAGCAGCCATACACATGAATAAATCTTAGAAACAGATGTTGAAGGAGAAAAGCAAGTCACATATCATTGTTTTGAATGATATGTCGAAGTCCTTCAGCTTATGAGGCCCAAATACCTCCAGCCAGCCTCTGAGGATGCAGGAAAGGACAGCTTTGTTTAGATCAAAAGCATGGAGGGGGAGAAGGGAGAGCGAGGGTGGCACCTATGGGTCGCTGCTCTTTCCTTCCTTCTGATCCACAGGGGAGGGGCATGGTTTTCCAGTTGATGCCAGGGATGGGAAGATTCAAACTATATAGTTTTTCCAGCCATATAGCAGGAAAAGCAGGAGCAGCAAGGGCCATTTAGAGAAGCTGAGGGGCAGCTTCTTATCCTCCATGCCATATGGAGATACAGACCTTGCCAGGAAATTATGCAGAGCAAACGGGTAAGGGCCTGAGCTGAGCAGTAACATCAAGGGCCATTTGGAGAAGCTAAGGACAGCCCTTAGCATCCAAACTGTATGGAGGTGCAGACCCTCTGGGAGAAGAAGCAACGGGGGCCGTTGGGAGAAAATAAGGCAGATCTTTTCATATAAAGAGGTACAGGCCCTGATAGTAGCAATTGCTGAGGGCAGGGCTGACTGAGGGGGTCACTCAAAGGAAAGTTACAGCTAAGCCAGGCAGGATGATGAGGCACCAATAAAATTTCTTTTTTGCTATTGCATATATATTTTATAACATATTTTCATGAAGCCCCAAAGGAAGCAAAACTAAAAAATATGTTGTTTGGGAATATATACACAAGTGTTAACACTGTGAAGAAAAGCAAGTGAATAAAACAAACAAAGGGAAGGATAACAGTTACCTCTGAGAGAAGCAGGCAAGTGGAATCAAGGCAGATCATTTTCATTCTTTTTTTTTTTCTTTTTTTTTTATTGTTG
>JAQZBX010033982.1:0-25416 GCA_029593785.1 Cabassous unicinctus
GGAGTCATGTCCCACGTTGGGGGGAAGGTAATTCATTCATATGCTGAATTTGGCTAAGAGAGAGGCTACATTTGAGCAACAAGGAGGGTTTCATATGGCAACCTTTAGGCACCCCATAACAGTAGGCTAACTTTCAATTACAAGAGCAAAGACTCATAAGGCTAGTCATCAATAACAAGAACCGATCAGTGGACCATCGTCTTTTGCCAGACACTGCCCCTGCACTCAGGGGACTGTTGCTGCTCCCTTGGAGAATGTGGCAGAGCTCTCCAGGCTGGGAATTCAGTATTCCCTCATTAATTAAGTGATTGTCTACCCACCGTGACCATGCCCCATCCCTCAATCATTTGAACAATTTTATATATCTTTCATGTATATTCAGATGAACTTCCTCTGATGAATCCCCCATCCCAGAGATCCCCCACCAATGATCTTCTGCAGGCCCCATTGTAACCCTTCTGTGACCTAAACCTTCTTTGAAGATGAAGTCTATATAATAACCAAATACAATTAATAGGAAAGTGAAATAATAATGATAAGCTTAAATGAAAGAGATAAAATACATGGAAACTCAGGGAAAAAAAACTAAAAATAAAGCATAATTAATGGATTCGGACATTAATAAAAAGGGAAAAAACAAAATTTTTTTTAATTATTTTTTTTTCCTTTTATTACTGCATTATTGGGTGTCCACTCTGTACTGTGGCACCTTCCCCCTCTCATTCCCAAGTGTCTCCCACATTTTCATTTAATTTTCAAAGAAGTTTTAGGTCACAGCAAAATCACACACAGAATACTAGAGACTCTCATATACCCAATCTCCTTCCCCTTTCCTCACCCCATATTAAAACTTTTTTTATGTGGATGGTAGCATTGTTATAATTGTTATACAGAGAGTGAAACATGGCTACTAAACATTATCAATGGTTTACAGTATAGTTTACAATTTAGATGGTACAGTTTAATAATTTTTGATGATATTTACTATGTCCTGTGTCCATTACTGTAAGGTAATGAAAAACAATTCCTATGACCACTTAATACCACCTGTTTGATATTTTCTGTTCCTTCCTCTCCATCCCCCTGGGGCCCATGACACTTATTTTCAAATAAAAGGAAAACATGAATATCAAATTTATTTGGAAGGGTAAGGGTTCCTGAATAGCCAGAAACATCTTAAAAAGGAAAAGCGAAGTTGGAAGTCTCTCATTTCTGTGCTTTAAACCGTATTACAAAGCTACATTCATAAAAACAGCATGGTACTGGCATAAAGACAGACACATAGACCAATAGAATTGAACTGATGGTTCAGAGACAGACCCTCACATCTATGGTCAAGTGATTGTTGACTAGCCTGTCAAACCCACCCAGCACAGACAGAACAGTCCATTCAACAAATGGTGCTGAGAAAACTGAATATGCATAGCAAAAGAAGGAAAGAAGACCCCAATCTCACACCTTTTTCAAAAGTTAACTCAAAATGAATAAAATAACTTAATATAAAAGCAAGAATCATAAAGCTTCAAGAAGAAAATGTAAGAAAATGTCTTCAAGAACTGGCGGTAGGTCATGGATTCTTAGAGGAGATAAGAGGAGGACTGAGATGGACTACTGATATTGTATATAGAAGTTTTAATTAATTTAACTGTAAAAGTGTGGAAACACATTATAGTGTCAGTAACAGCTGGTTTGTAAATGGGGACTTGACTGAACATGGTAGTCTAGGGATGTAAATGTCATTTGACAGAAAAGTAGAGAATCATCTAGGGACTGAATAGCATTGTAAACCCAGAGGTAGATGAGAATTTTGGTTTATGCTACAGATGCAAAAATGTCCTTTGTGAGATAGAGCAGATTTACATCAATGTTTCAGGGTGGTGGGAATGTGGAGAGGCATGGGAGTAATACAACTGGAGTGACCTATGGACTGTCATTCACAGTAATAACATCATATTCTTGCATCTATGCCAAAGATGTACTGTGTTGATAATGGGGGAGTATGGAAAATGTGTGCCAAATATATGCTATGGACCTGGTAATAAACATATAGTATTATCTCATAATCTGTAACAAATGTTCCACCATGGTATGGTGTTTTGATAGAGGAGTGTTGTTTGGGAATTCTGCATATGTGCATGATAGTTTTGTAAGTTTATGACTACTGCCATAAAAATATATTTAAAAAAAATAATAGGGTGGGTTGGGGGAAAATACACCAAATGTAAGTTCAGGACTATAATTAGCAGTAAGTGTTTGAAAATATTCTTTCATAACTTGTAACAAATGTCTCAGGACAATGCAAGGTGTTGGTGGAGGATTGATGTATGGGACCATTGTATGATGTTATGAATGTTTGCTGTGTAAGTTCACAACTTTTACTATACACTTATTGTTTATGTATGTTCATGTATAAATGATATAAAAATGATAATAATTGGGTGATTTGAATGAAAATACTTTGGTTAGTAGTAATATTTTGAGGACGATCTTTAATCATTAGTTAAAAATTTTTAACAACAATGCAAGCTATTTGTGGTAAGGTGAAGTATGAGAACCCTGTATGATGTTACCTCTTTTCATTTTGAAAGGTCACAACTATTGTTATACACTTATTGTTTATGTACATTCATTTAGGAGAATATATTTCAATAAATTAAAAGAAAAAGAATATGTTACCAAGTAACAATGTCACTTATTTTTTCCTTCTGTGCCTCATGCAGAATCCTAAAGAACAGAAAGTAATTTCTCTTATCTTTTCAATCTTCTACATTTTGACCATGGTGGTCAACTTATTGTTGTGATTTTAACTGTCAGGAAGTCCCTAGACTCACCTATGTACTTCTTTCTTGCTGGTTTATCGTTTATGGATGTCAACTGTACCTCAGTCATTTCCTCAAAATTGATTTCAGACTTGTTCTTTGGGCAAAGGATCATATCCTTCCAAGGTTGTAGCATTCAGCTCTTTTTGGAGCACTTCTCTGGTTGATCAGAGGTCTTTCTTCTACTGGCCATGGCATATGATTGCTATGTAGCCATCTGGAAGCCCTTGCATTATCTGATTATCGTGAGGCAATGGGTATGTGATTGGGGGTTTTCTGCACTATTCAACTGAACTCTCTTCATGGGCTTCCATTCTGTGGTCCCAATGTCATTGATCATTTTCTCTGCGACATGTTTCCCCTTATTGAAACTTGTCTGTACTGACATTTATTTTGTTGAGCTCTTAGTGGTGGCTAATGGTGGGCTTATCTGCAGTATTGTGTTTTTCCTCTTACTCATCTCTTATGGTATCACTTTGCACTCCCTAAAAAACCTTAGTCAGGAAGGGAGGAGGAAATCCCTCTCCAACTGTGTTTCCCATATCACTGTGGTTATCTTCTTCTTTATTCCATGTATTTTTATGTATGCAAGACCTGTTATAAACTTCCCTACTGAAAATTATTGAGTGTGTTTTATACAGTCATACCACCCATACTAAACCCTTTCATATATACCCTGAGACATTCAGAGATGACAAATGTTATGAAGAAGCTCTGGAGAAGAAAAGCCATATCAGGCAATAAATAAATACATTGGCTTCCATGAGGAGAATCATTTGGCTTTAGTAAACATCCTCCTGGGACTCAGAAGTTACCTTAAATCTAATGCACCTTTTCATTTCCTTCAAAGCAATTATTAAAATTAGAGCTATGACTGGGCTATTGATTGCAGTTTCCATATTAGAATGCAAGCTAAATACTGTCTTGTTTGTCATGCCTCCTAGAAAGACTTTATGAATATATTGCCGGGAGTCAAAAATAATATGTAATGAATTATTGATTTTAATTTTAATAATTGCAATGATTTTAACTAGTTCATGCATTATCTTTAATACTCTTTCTCATTTATAGATTTGTTTTTACTTAAATTCTTGTCATTTATGTTCATTGCTTTTATTATGATACTTAAAATATTTGATGTGATATAGACTGGCCTCTTTATTTAATTTCAGTTGCATTACATATGATTTTCATGTATCTAATACTTATACTTTTTAAAAATTGAAAATTTAAAAAATAATAAATAGTATACCTGGAAAACACACAAAATGTGATAAAGGGAGAAGTCAATCTCTTATCCAACCATAACCAGAATCTCACAGAGCTCCTACACAGAGGCAATCATTTTCCTGTATTTCTTAAGGTTTTTCAAGTAATAATCTTAACAAATAGAATGTTTGTATATGTATGTGTGTCCATTTTGTCTGAATGTACAAATTTTACTTTTAACTCATAAATATCTTGAAGCTATTTCCTTATTAGCTCATGTCCATGTACAACTAATTATTCTCACTTAGCCTCATTTTGCATAAAGACCTCTAAGAGATTTACTAAATTAAGGCTTCCAGTTCCTCATATTGTTTCCAATCTTTTTCTATGAGCAACAACTCTTCAATAAATATATCTGTATTTGAAAATATACAAATATGAGACCCACAAAATGGATCTTTCCATCAAATGTTGCACATATTTAAAACGTTTATTTTAAAGTGATTGCCAAATTGCCATTCCTGAGTTTGTACTAATCACAATCCTGCCACAATATGTGAAATACTTGCTTGATCCCATTCTCAATAACCAGTATTTGGTAGGCATGTATGGTATTTGACCATATGATGAATTATTAACATTTTTTATTTTGTTTTTTTAATTGAGATCTTTTAGATTAGAGTACCTTTTCACATGTTTAAAATTATTTGTAATTTTTATCTGTGAATTGTCTGTTAATAACTTTTACCTATTTCCTTCACTGTCAATATTGCCCAGACTGATTTTTATGATGTACTAAGTAAGTTATTCCTGTTTCTGTTATAGAAATTAATTATTATTTTTCTGGGTTATTTATTCTCAAATTTTAATGCTGTGTATAAATTCTCTGGTCATGTAGTTTTTAAAAAAATTTTACTTATTAGATTTATCAAAATTATATGTAGTTTTTATATCTTCCTTAGCAAGATTTTCCTTACTTCTCTTTTTCAAATATTCTTCCATATCATTATTATTTTGGGGTTTTTTGTTTTAGATATTTTTTTCCTCCTGGAATAGTAATTTTTCAAAAAAAGATATGTAGGTTACATAAATGGTACATAGAAATATAAGGGATTCCCATATGCCCCACTCCCAACACCTTCCACATTTTCCCACATTAACAACATCCCTCATTAGTGTGGCACATTTGTTACAATTGATGAAAACATTTTGGAGCATTGCCACTAGGCATGGATTAAAGTTTACATTATAGTTTAGTCTATCTCTTGCAAAATTTTGTAGGTTATGGCAAGATATATAATGGACTGTATCTTTCATTGTTATGTCATTCAGGACAATTTCCAAGACCTGAAAATGCCCCTATATTTTCCCTGTTTTTCCGTCTCCCTGCCCTCAGAAGCTCCAGTGCCCACTACCTCCACATCAATGATATAATTTTTTCCATTGCTAGAATCACAATAAGTCTATAGTAGAATACCAGTAAGTCTAATTTAGTCCATAGTTCATTCCCTAATCCTGAGGTTTCTGGGATGGTGATGCACATTCCACCTCTAATTGAGAAGGGGCTTCAATCCTATGGGGCAGATGGATGGGACATTCTTGCTTGCAGTTGTACACTCTCTCAGTTCCTTGAGATGGTTGTTTTCCATCATCATCTCCTTGTTAGTTGTCCCGGGTTAGTACAATTAAGAGGAGAGTAGGTGTGGCAACTCTTTTGAGATTCAGGACCCTGGTGGCACATGGACAGCCCAAAGATTTTAGTCTCTTGGATTTACACCTATAAATCCTAGTACTAATTATAGGTTCAAATAGAAGGGTCAAAAGAACCATGTTTAGGGAAATCACAACTGAGACCAACATTCTCACATGGGGGAATATAAGTTCCAAAGTAGAGCCCACTGGCAAGGCTTCAAATGCCTGAACTATCTGCCCTTTCTATATTTTCTGGATGTCTCAAGAGCCCTCAAAAGCTATACTATTTAAAGTGGTATATACTTCGGCAGTCTATGAGATCCTGCAGAAGCTTAACTCCTGGAATGACCTCCTGACTCACTTTGAAGTCTCTTAGCCACATAAACTCATTTGTATTTAACTTTTCCCCCTTTTGGTCACGATCTTTTTCCAGTCACATTGCTAGGTGGTGCTTGGCAGTAATCCCTCAGTGCCAGGGAGGTTCATCCCTGGGAAACATGTCCCATGCTGGGGGAATGTAATGCATTTATATGCTGAGATTGGCTTAGAGAGAGGCCACAATTGAGCAACAATGAGGTTCTCAGGAGGTAACTATTAGGCACCCTATAATACTACATTAAATTCCAATTTCAAGAGTAAACGTTCTTATATACCATCATCAATATTAAGGGACCATCAATAGAATATCATTCTTCACTAGTCATTGGCCCTGTCCTCAGGGGATCCTTGGTATTCCATTAGAGAATATGGTAGAGCTCACCAGGATAGGAATTTGATATTCTTTTGGTTACTGTGTGAATCTCCACCCAATGTGACAATGCCCCATGAACAAATACATTAATATGCCTTATATGTATGCCCAGATGATCCTCCTCCCATGTATCCCCCATCACGGACACCCCACATAAACGCTCCTCCCCTGTCATAATTGTCACACTTCTGTGATCCAAAACTTCTTCAAAAATGAAATCAACAAAATAGCCAAAAACAATTAATAAGAAAATGAAATAATAATGATATTATTAAAAATAAGAAAAAATATATAGAACATTTAAAAAATAAAAAAAATTTGGCGTAATAAAGAATAATGAAAAAATATTAATTTTTTTGACATTACTTCTTTCATTACTGTAAGATCTGTTGTCTTGTATGTATACTGACAGTATACAGTGTCTTAGTTTTTTAATTTTGTCTTCAAAGAAGTTTTAGATTACAGAGAAATCATATACAGAATATAGGGTTTCCAAATACCCAACTTCTTCCACTTTTCCCATTTCCCCTATTATTAACATTTTATATGTGGATGGTACATTTGTTACAATTGATGTACAAATATTGAAACCTAGCTGCTAACCATTGTCAATGGTTTATATTATGGTATACATTTTGGACAATATACTACTTTAAATTTTGATGAAATTTAATATGGCCTATATCCATCATTGCAAGATCTTGTAGAACACTTTAATCACCCCCAAAATGCCCCATGTTCCATCTATTCTATTCCTCCTTCCCATTCCACTGGAACCCATAGCAACCACCAGACTTCATTCCTTGAAGAACATGATTCATAGTTACTTACAACAACATTGAGGATTGACATACTGCTCTGTCTTCCCCTATTAGGCACTGCCTATGCTCTCGAGAGACACCCCCTACTGTATTTCAGAACATAGCAGGACTCCCCAGGATGGGATTCCAACACTTTCTGGCTCATTATCTGGGTCACCACACACTGATTCAACCCTTTATGACAAGATGAACACTCACACACTCCCTAGAGGTCTGCCCCAAGTGCACCCTCTCCATATGCCCATATGGGCATTGGCTAACAAATTATTCTCCCTTTCTAACTCTTGTAAGATTATCTCCCAAACTTTAGCTCTGTGAGTCTGATCATTTTACTTTATTCATATTAGTGAGTTCATGTAATATTTGTCTTTCAGTTCCTGGCTTGCTTCACTCAACATAATATCTTCAAGATTCATCCATGTTATCCCGTATGTTAATACTGCTTTCTTCTTATAGCTGAATAATATTCCATTATATGTTTATACCACAATTTCTTTATCCTTTCATCTGTTTATGGGCATTTGGATTGATTACAATATTTGGCAATTGTGAATAATGCTGCTATGAACATTGGTGGGCATATATCTGCTGGTGTCCTTGTTTTCAATTCTCCTGGGTATATACACAGCAGTGGAAATGTGGGTCATATGGCAGTTCTGTAGTCAACTTTCTGAAGAACTGCCAAACAGTCCTTCACAATGGCTGCACCATTCTACATTCCCACCAGCAGTGGATGAGGCTTCCCATTCCTACACATCTTCTCCAACACTTGTAGTCCCCTGTTTTTTGAATGGCGACCAGGCTAATGGGTATAAGGTGATATTTCATTGTAGTTTTGATTTGCATTTCCATAATAACTAATGATGTTGAGCAGCTTTTCATATGGGTTTTAGCCATTTGTACTTCTTATTTGGAGAAGTGTCTTTTCAAATAACTTGCCCAGGTTTTAAGTAGTTTGTTTGTCTTTTTATTTTTGAACTGAGGATTTCTTTTTATATGCTGGATATTAGGCCCCTATCAGATATATGATTACCAAATATTTTCTACCATTAAGATGGCTGCCTTTTTACTTTCTTGACAAATTACTTTGAGGTTCAAAAGATTTTAATTTTGAATAGGTCCCATTTATCTATTTTTTCTTTCATTGCTTGTGTTTTGGGTGTAAAATTCATGAAGCCATTTCCTAATACAAGATTTCATAAAAGCTTCCCTACATTATCTTCCAAGATCTTTATGGTCTTGGCTTTTATATTTAGATATTTGATCCATCTTGAGTTAATTTTTGTATAAGGTGTGAGATGCTGCTCCTCTCTTATTCTTTTGGATATGTATATCCAGTTCTCTAAGCACTATTTTTTGAAGAAGCCATTTTCTCCCAGTTGAATGGGCTTGGTAGCCTTGTTAAATATTAGTTGACTGTATATGTGAGGATCTATAACAGAATTTTCAACTCAGTTCCATTGGTCAGTATGCTTATCCTTGTGACAATACCATGCAGTTTTGACCATTGTAGCTTTGTAGAGTTTTTTTAAAGTCAGGGAGTGCAATTTGTCTGGTTTCATTTTTCTTTTTCAATATGTCTTTGACTATTTGACACCTCTTGCTCTTCCAAATAAATTTCATAGTTAGCTTTTCCAGTTCAGTAAAACATACTGTGGTGAATTTTATTTGGATTTCTTTAAATCTGTAGATCAGTTTAGATAGGATAGACATCTTAATGATATTTAGTTCTCCTATACATGAATAGGGAATATTCTTCCATTTAGTTAGGTTTTCTTCGATTTCCTTTAACAGTGTTGTGTAGATCTCTGCAAATACTTCTCTTACATCTTTAGATAAATTTATTCCTAGGTATTTGATTCTTTTAGTTGCTATTTTAAATTTTTCTTGATTTCCTCTTTGGATTGCTCATTATTGGTGTACAAAAATTCTACTGATTTTGGCACATTAATCTTGTAACTTGCCACATTACTGAACTCATTTTTAAGCTCTTGAAGCTTCGCTGTGGATTTCTCTGGTCTTTGGAGGTTTAGGATCATATCACCTGCAATTAATGAAATTTTTAAATCTTCATTTTTCCAATTTGGATGATTTTTCCATCTTTTTCTTGCATAAGTGCTCAAGCAATTACTGCTAGCACATTTTAATATGAGTAGTGACCTCAGGCATCCTTGTCTTGTTCCAGATCTTAGAAGGAAAGCTTTTAGAATTTCACCACTGAATATGATGTTAGCTGTGGGTTTTTATTATATATCATTTATCATGTTGAGGAAGTTTCCCTTTATTCCTATCTTTTGAAGTGTTTTTTATCAGGATATGGTGCTGTTTTTTGTTGAATGCTGTTCCTGCATCTATAGAGATGATAGTAATAATAATAGTAAAACATCTGAAAGGAATCCTACAAGACTTAAGACTATGTATAATTAAAATGAGTAAGAAGTATAGAAGAATAAGATTTAAAAAGTGGAATAGAAACAATGAAACAAGACACTGAATAAAGAATAATAGATAGAATGAATTAAAAGGCTGGAATGATGGGATGAGGAAAAGAAAAACAAAGGAGAGAAAAATTAGAAAAGAAAGCAGAGGAAAGAAAAATGAGTATGAAAGAAATATAAGAAAGAAAAATTGAAGACCAAAGAAAAAGAGGTGGAATAAATGAACAGCAACAGAAAAAAGAATATAGAAAGGTGAAGGAGAGAGAAGAAACTAAGTATGTAGAGAAAATCAGGAAACAAAACAAAGATAAAGGGAAACCAATGAAGGGGAAACAAAACAAACAAGAAAAATGACAGAAGCAACTCATTTTAAAAAAGGATAAAGAGAGAAAAAAAATTAAAAACAAAAATAAACGCAGAAAAGCAGCTTTCCCTCTTAGACACATAAGGATCTTTTCAGGCTGCTGGTGTTCATCAATCAATCACCCTGCAGCCTGCCTTCTGCAGGTTTTGAACCAGGTTTTCATCAGTGAAATAAGGAAAATTTAAAAAGGAACCTTTTAAAAAAATAATAAGATATCCAATAAAAGCTAGTACAAATAGAATGTCTATATATTCCCTGTTATAAAGTTTCAGTTGGATGCCTGATAACCTGTTTTATCACTTCTCTAAGAGGAGTCAAGAATTGAACCAGGGCCTTGTACATGCAAGGCATAATTCTTCCACTGACCTAACCTGTCTCCTTAGGTTAGTTAGCCTTTCAAAAGCTCCAACCCCTTTCCCTTGGGCAGTTTATATTCCTTGCAGTTTGGTAGAGCACTGCTGATTAAATGCCTGTCTGTTCCTGACTCCTCTTTAATCTACTTCCTTTCTCTCCCTGGGCAGCTGGCATGACTGCCTGCCTGAGGAGAACCCCTTCCCATCTCCTTGTTGAGTTGGGATCCCTTCTGATATTCAAGAGGGGCTCAGCTGGCCAAATTCACTGCAAAGATACCACTTTCTAGCCTCTCAGACCTCTCTTCCTCTCTGGGAATCCATCTACACACTATGTTCAGACCTGGGAGACAGCAGCTCCACCTATGCTATTTGCCCTGAGGGTGGGGTGTATATGCCCATTCCAGCCAAAGGGGCAAACAAGTCATGATTTTCATTTGGCTTCTTTAACTTTCCAGTACAATCCTAGATGACTCATAAAACCTTCCTGTTCTATATCAATCTAAAGCAGCTGGCAGGGAGGAAGATGTCTGCTCTCCTGTCAGTTAGATGTAATTTGCCAGGGGTTTTACCCTCACTGAATATCTTGGGGTGGGGTAGGAGAGACATTCCTGGCAGCCAGGAGGTTTAATAACTCATGATTAGTTGTTTTGGCTCCTTCGTCTCTCTGTCCCTCACTCTCCTGTGTGTTGTGAAGCAGTGTCATTGTCTGCTGTACCCCAAAACAAGTCCCCAAGGCAGCCTTTGACTCTTTCTCCATTGTTTTAGTGACAGCTGAGCTTTATCTGCTTGTTCCAATGGCCATGTTCCCGCAATCTACATTATTTTTTGCATTTCATTTTTATCTCAAATGTTTTCTGCTGATATCTTTTACATTTCAACTATTGATATATCTGGAATTTATCTTGATTTAAGGAATTTGATAAGAATTGAATTTTAGTTGTTTTTCAGAGGGCCTGTTTTTTATAGTTGCATGATTATGTTTTAACCATTGATTTCAAATCCAAGGTCTCTAATCTGTGCCATTAATCTTTTTTTTTTAATGTTCCACTTAATGGACAATATAATTGCATTTACTCTATAATACAATTTTTTTTTTTGAGTTTCAAGGGCTGGACATTGAACCCAGAACCTCATATGAAGGATGCCTGTGCTCAACTTCTTGAGCCACATCCACAACCCTCTATAATACATCTTGATACCTGATAATCCTAGTAATCACTCATTTCTACTCTTTTTCTGAATTCAGTCTATTTTTATGTTTCAAATTAAATATAAATTTTAAATAAGCTAGTGTAGTCATAGTACAAAGTTCAGTTTGTGTTTCAATTAGATTTTATTTAGGAAGATTAATTTATGTAGGGTTTATATCTTTAGAGAATTAGGAATTCCTATCCACTAAGGGAGCTTTTCTTTGATTTAGCCAAGTTTTCTTTTATTCTCTTCAGTAGTGCTTCACATTTTCTTCCTTTCTTACTAATTTTTGTTATTCACTGCTGCTGTTCTTCATCCATGGCCACTAAAATGTCAGATAATACACTTGCTATAAGAAAAATTGTTTCTTTCAGGTAATGTATGACTCCAGCTTTTGCAGAGCATCTTTTTGGAGCTGACGAGATCATCCATCACACACTGATCTCCTCTGAGGGATGTGTGGAATGAGAAATATATGGTGGACATAAGGCTGCTTTCACTATGTTCAAGGTTATTAGGGTAGAAATGGGAATTTTTTCTCCTTCCTCATATTTTGTTTTTAAATTTTTTCCTACTTGCTCCCATAATTCCAAATCTAAAGTTCTTCTTTTAGAAAACTAAGGACAATACTTTTAAATTGTTTGTAATAGGAAGTGCAACTCACTTTTTTGAGTTTTTAGTGATGGTCTAATATCACTATGTAGCTGTGGGAACCCTCTGATATTTACATCTAAGAAATAGTTTGGAGGCCTATTTCTCTGCCCATGGAGAGAAATTAATACTAAAATTTCCTGCCATAAATAGGAACATTCTTGCTTTTCTCTGTTAATAGTTATCATAGACCTTTGCAGCCACCTTATCGCCTATATATATCACTAAATGTTTCTGTAATCCTGTTACCCCATTATCAGCCTGGAATTATTATGATGTTATTTATGATCCCTCACATGCATGATACCTGCCTGATGCCCTGCATGTACACCCTGACCTTTTGCTATGTAAAAATGAGAATAAAAAACGTGTTGGTGATCAGCTTGACCTCTACATGATCAGATGAACAGGCAACTCAATCATCACATCAATGGGATGCATTTCATCTGGATGCCTCATCATCCCAAGGTAAGGGAAGAGCAATGCCTGCTGGGGATAGTTGCCTATGGGTCTGAATTCAGTAAGGGGAACTTTCTAAATCTTCATGGGACTGAGAATTTCCAAAGAACATAATATTTTTGTAAAAACAATACAACAAATCTCAAAAACAGCTGATTGCAAAGTCCAAAAAAGTGAGTTGCACTTCCTATTACAAACAATTTAAAAGTATTGTCCTTAGTTTTCTAAAAGAAGAACTTTAGATTTGGAATTATGGGAGCAAGTAGGAAAAAATTTAAAAACAAAATATGAGGAAGGAGAAAAAATTCCCATTTCTACCCTAATAACCTTGAACATAGTGAAAGCAGCCTTATGTCCACCATATATTTCTCATTCCACACATCCCTCAGAGGAGATCCCAGTTAAAAACCCTGTATCCCTTCAAAGGTAGAAACATCTTTTCCTCCCCTAACTTCTCCAATCTTTTTTGAGAAACAAAATCCTCAACCAGCTATGGAAAACTGCTTAAAAGAAGCCATAGAGCTAAGAGAATGTCATATGTTTCCTGTAATTTTCCAAAATAAGCAGCCACAGCATGACATGCTTCCCTACCACAGATGGAGAAGATGACAACAGAAGAACAATGGAACTCTGAAACACAAGCATGCTGTAACACTATCCAAGCTCAGGGAGTAACTTGGGGAAGTCTTAAACAATTAGACCAAAAAGCTCATCAGGGATAGGCCAATTCAACAAAGCCCTCTCATTCATTAGACTTAAATATTCATTGGTACACTTATTAATTTCATTATTTCAGCCATTATAATAACTGCCACTGCCACTACTGTAGCAGTCGCCTTAACAGTATCTGTCCAAATTGCTCATGTTGTTAATCAAATTATGACCAATGTCACAAAAAAACTTAAAAAAACTCATATCAATAATTATATTCTTACCAGACTTGATGAATTGGAAGTATCTATTCTTTGGATAGGCGAAAAACAACAAGTGCTGCTTACTAAACAAGATTTGCAATGTTATTGAGAACATGTTAAATTTATGTCACCCTTTTGCCTTGGAAAAGCTCCCAACTTTCATGGAAACAAACAAGTTAAACTCATCTTCTAGGAGCCTTCTTTTCCCATTTACACGGAGAAGTACTGGCTCTCCAGCAATTCGTAGTACATCAACTATCTCAAATCCAACTTCTGGCTCAGCAATATGTGTTTCAAACATTTAATGAAAATTTACAATAGTTAAATCCATCACATTGGTTCCATGGCCTAAACATACAAATCTGGATAATATCTCTCATCAGAATAACAATGTGTGTTTTATTATCAGTTCTCAGGTTAATCTGCCAGGCCCTTTTTTGAGCTTATCATGTTGAACAGAAAATCATCGCCCTAGCTGCTGCTTCTTCTCTCTCACCTCCCATATTTGGAAACCAAGAACAAAGAAACAAAAGGGGGGAGACTTGGGGGCCCTTTGGTTAAAACACTTTTGAATTAATTTTTCACCCCAAAGTCTCCTTTCACTCCTTCTCACCTGGCTACCTATTTTCCTGACTCTGTGGCTCCTCTTTCTTCCTGTACCTAGCTTTTTCTGGTTTCTGCCCTTCCTGTTGTTCCTATCAAAACCTGGAGGTGTCCTGTATGTGTCCCACTCATAAGGTTGTCTTGTGCCATGAGCCTGGCATGCCTAGGTTGAGTAGGCCTTCTAAGAGTTGATGTTGAACAGTCTCCTCCCCAATGGCTTGTGCTAGACCCTCTCTGCATTAGAAACCTGGGTTCCCCAAAAGCAGTGACCTGAGCTGGGGCCCCACCTATGAGTGAGGAGGCCCCAAGTCTGATGATGGGCATGGAGGCCATGGAGGCATAAGCTGTTGAAAAACACTTCATCCTGCTTGGTCCCAGAGGATGGCTGATTAGCCAGAGATGGGTAAGAATCCTCAGGGAAGGAACAACCTAAGACAGGCACAGTCACAGAGGGGCCATCAGGAAAGAATTTGAGGGCCAAGAGAGGTAGGACACTGACCCTCACCCTTCCCAAGGGACTTCTCCTGCCACCATGGCTATTCTGTTTCCCACACACAGCTCAGTTCAGAACCCAGATAGCAGACAGTGACCTGGCCTTACTATTACTATCAAAATTTGTTTCCCATTTATTACTTTGAACTATTCAGAAAGGGGCAGTTTTTATAAAAGACTGTGTCAGGATACTTTTCCCTCTTCTTTTTCTTATTGTTTAAACAGAAAAGGGGGAAATGTGAGAATCCTCTCCTGCTCTGCACAGTCATCATGCAATGACAAGTTTGTGGCCTCCTTTAAGGGTAGGTCTGGGTTAGAGGCTTGGCCCATGAGCACCTCTTCAAAATATATCTGCCTTTATATGGCCCCAAAGTCATAGATCACTTCATTTGTGATTTGGACTCTTTATGGATACTAGCCTCCAGGGCCACCAATACCTTTGGTCACTGTTGCTGCCAATATCAGGTTTGGTTATCTGTTAAACTTCCTGTCCTTAATGATCTCCTAGGTGGCCCCCATATAAACATTTCATATCTCACAGGGCATTTTCAAAGTCCTGTCCACCTGTCTCTCATATCACTGTGGTCATCTTGAAATATGTGCCCTGCATGTTTGTGCATCTGGGCCCAATTACCACCTTTCCCATGATAAAACTCTGGCTGTGTTTTGTACTATCATAACTCCCATGTTAAACTTTTTACTCTATAAGCTCAGAAACACAGTTGTGAGGAGTGCTATGAGTTTGTATGGGACAAAATTTACTTTGGGAAATAATCACAGCCATATAAAATGACTTGATCCCTTTATAGTTAAGAGAAGAGTATTCCTCTGGTGAGGACCATGTGACTACATGGCAAAATTACTCTGATGGTGGCATATAAGCTTTTGGAGGAAGGACCCTGGCAGGAAATTATTTATCTGTATAAAAATAGCCCATTTAGATTAATTTATTACACTTTTATTGGACAACCTTTATTGTCAGAATCAGTTAGAGTTCTTGTTAAAATTCTGATTCCCAAGAAACAGCCCTAAAGATAGTTTTTGGAGCCATTTAGCTGCATTTTAAAGAAATTTCACAAATGTTCCTGAAGTAGATGATCTTGGCAGACAATTTGAACAATAGTGCTATAGATTATTTTCACATCCTCAGCCTATTATTTAAGTATTTCCAGGGAAGTGCCCTTCATAGAAGAAGCTATGAGAACAATGAAACTCTCTAATCTTCATAAATAATGTAATACAAGCTTATTACCTTTACAATTGTAAGACAAAAGTAAAATATTCTGGGAAAGTAAAAAAGATTTGGATTTTTATTCTCTATCTTCTCTTTCTGGACTTTCTAATCTTCTGCCACATCTGGTCTAATTCATTCTTTCAATCATTTCTTCTTGTAGCACTATTTGGTCTAAAATTTATTTCATTGTTAAATTAGCTGGTAATTCACATAGAGAGCTTTGTTTTTACAATGTTGATATCTGGATGGCTTGTTATGTATTATTTCTTGAATGCATTTTTTAAAGGAATGAGTGCTAGGGTTTAGTATACTATGTTTAAGAGCATAGAATCTGTCTAAGACAGTCCTGAGTTCAAATTTTAGTTTTGCCATTTATAGTGTGAACTTTGGCAAAACACAATGTCTTTAAGTTTTGGTCAAAGGGAATGAGAGAAATATTATTGGGATCAAATCAAATAATCCTTGCAAAATTTTAGTACACTAGAAAGCTAGAGAATAATCATGGGACTGAATGAACCCAGAGGTTGATGAGAATTGTGCTTAATAGAAATGCAAAAATGTCTTTTGGTGAACTAGAATTCATATACATCACTATTACAGAGTGGTGGGAATGTGGAAAAGTATGAAAAATATACAATTCTTATAAGGCATGGATTAAAGTTAACAGCTTAATTGTAATATTCTTGTATCAATCCAAAGATGTACTGTATTAATAATAGGGTGTATGGAAAAAACATGGCAAATGTACAATATGGACCACAGTTAGTGGCAATGGTCTGATGCTATTATCACATAATCTAAAACAAATGTTCCACCACAGTGTGGTGTGTTGGTGAAGGGGTGTGGTATGGGAGTTCTACACATTTGCATGATTGTTTTGTAAATTCACATCTTCTTTAATAAAAATATATTTTAAAATATAGGTTAAGAGAAACTATTGAAAGACAAAAAAAAAATGAAGTGAAAATAGAACAAAATATCTAAGAAATTTGGAAAACTTTCAAAATGTGTACATATGCATAAGTAGAATACCAAAAGGAGAAGAAAGGGAGAATGGAGAAGAAGAAATATTTGAAGTAATAATGGTTCTAAAATTTCCAAAATTAATGGCACCAAATGACAGATGCCAAAATAGAAAGTTTGGAGAACACCAAGCAGGATAAATATAAAAAATCTATGCCTCTGTGTCATAGTCACTCTTCAGAAAACCGAAATCTAAAAGATTTTGAGGGAAGCCACAGGAAAACATCACCTTGACTATAGAGACACAGCAACCAGAATTATAATACACCTCTTGTCAGAAACAATGCAAACGAAAGATGATGGAATGAAATATTTTCAGTTGAAAGGAAAAAAATATCACGCAAGAATTCTATAGCTTGTGAAATTTTATTTCAAAAGTGAGGAACAAATATAGTCTTTTTCAGATAAACAAAAACTGAGAGAATTCATCACCAGCAAATCTGACCTGAAAGAAAAGTTAAAAGAAGTCCTTCAGGGAGAAGGAAATAACTAGCTCAGAAACACAGCTTTACATAAAGGAAAAGATTTAGAGATGGATAACAGAATATAAAATAAAATGTTTTATTTTCTTATTATTAATTAATCTAAAAGATAATTGAAATAATAATATTAATAGTAACAATATATTAGGAAATCAAGGCAGAAGCCTGTTGCATATTTAATAACTATCCTACAATGAAATGTTTCTAATATTGACCTATTTACTAATCATGTAATTTTTCAAAAAACTTAACATCAGAATTCTGCTTTCCTTCTTCTTACCTCTTTCCTCCCTCCCTTTGTCCCTCCCTCCTTCCCTTCTTCTAGTCCTATATTTTTCCTTTTAGAGCCTCACATCAGAGAATTAGGTTAATTCTTTGCTCACAATGTAAGGTGATCTCTTAAATGCTCTAAAATAGTACACTCAGACCTGTCTTTTGTTTCTTGAGATCACCTTTGTTTCATAATTTTAGAAAACTATGTTTTCTAAAGCAAGCAATGGATGTTTATTCAGGAGAATCGGGATGTTGCTCTGCAGAAATATTGCTCACGTCCTGCCTCATTACAGCTGTGAACTGCCCTCTCTGCTCCCTCCGTCCTGCTTTGATGTCACTGCCAACTTTGCACTCATGATCTTCTCTTCACTTTTACATAACTTGGGACTCTTAATACTGGTTTTCTTTTCTTGTGCCCACATTGTTTCCATCATCCAGAGCATTAGCTCCACTACGGGCCAAAGAAAACTTTCTCCATCTTCTACTTTCACCTCACAGTAGTGAATTTGTTCCAGGGTTCTGCTTTTCTCTGGTATTTTATGCCAACCTTAAGTTCTTGACTGGAATTTAATTTCTCCATGCAGTACAGTGTGTATACTCCCCCAATAAACCCCTTTTCTAGAGTTTGAGAACATGGATGTAAAATCAGCTCTTAAAGCAATGTTACAAAAATGTTTCTGACATCATAGATGACAGAATATGCAGAGAATGATTTAGAAATAGGCAAGAATCACCTCAATGAATTTAAATAATAGAAATTAAGGAAATTACTTCCTCTCATATCAGGTATTTAAAAAATACCTTCTAAGGCCTCTTTCCTTTATCAAACTCCTGAACAACAACAAGAGCAACTTGCAATCCTTGGTTCATATTTAATTTCTTCAGGTATAGAGTAATAGATCAGATAATTATTTAAACCCACGAGAATAAATTACAGAATTATTCTCCCTTTTATTTGTGAAACAGTCTCATTAGGGTTGGACTTGAGAAAACTGTCTATGACCTAAATTCTTTGGATCCCTATGGAACAAGTTTTGTTAGAACTAAGAGACAGGGCCTCTGATAATAAAATGACATATGCTTAAAACTAAAAGGTTGGAAATAGGGTGAGGAATGAACTTGGACTGGAGGGAGCCTTAAATAAAAGATACAAGGAGCTTTGAGTGCTTGGAAGATGAAGTCAGCTTGGTATGGTCGAGATGAAACTTGAAGATAATCTCCATACACTCTTACTCTCAATAATAATTGAAATCTGCACAACACTGTCACACATCTCTTGCCTAATCTTTAAAAGCTTTCCAACTCAGAAACTTTAAAATACCAGCAAGTTATTCCACTTCTCAATGAAATGTTTGCTAACATTTACTCCATTTTCTTCCAAATTTTCTATTATAAAGATCTCTTGTATGCATTTTTATATAGAATTTCAATCATATTTCTATGCAATAGTTTATCTAACATTTTATCTTAGCATGAATAATAATTTTCCATTTTTCAAAACAATTTCAAGTTCTATTATAGTCCATTACTTACATAGAATATTTTATTTTTCATAACTCCCCTAGTACTAAGTGTTTCTAGCAGTCACCTATTTTACTCATCATATAGTTGTTCCTAAATATTTAAGATCAGAATTTGTACCTTCCTTTCTTCCCTCCTGTATTTCTTCTTTCCTTTCTAGTTCATCCTTGCTTTTTTCATTTTCATCCTCATTAGGACATCATGCCACAAAATTATATTAATCAAAATCCCTTGCTCAAAATGTATTAAAAATTTTCCCCACCTTTACATCCTTTATCTAATTTTATTTTACTTTTTGTTTGCATATTTATTGCAACACCATGTTGGGCTGCACCAGTTTGCCTAAAAGGTTAAATATTGCTAATAGCATGCACCTATTTTGGGCTTCCTCCCCATCCCAAATAATATTGTTGTCAGATATTTCTCTTGTCTATTTCTTAACCCCACGAAATAAACACTAATATTATTATTAGTGTTGGTTTGGTTTTGTCTATTTTTATCTATTTTAAATGTTAGCCATTTCTTCTGGCAACTCAAACATACTTTTGGGATTATTGAACTTTTTCTTTTAGGGAAAAATTTCTAGATTATAAGCTTTTTCAGAAACAGAAGATGTTGCAATGAGCATGGCCATGTCATGGAAAAGCTAAGGACCAAAGATAACCAATGTCAACCCCAGAAAGACACAGTCTTCAGGGAGAAAGGGTCACCTTTCTGACACATCACTTGTGGACTTCCCCTGGCTGCAAAACCATAAGCAAATAAATTCCCATTGTTTAAGCCAAATAAAGTACATTGGCTCCTCTGCCTCCAGGACTGTCAGCCTCAGCCAGCCAACTACTGACTGCCTTATCGGGGGAAAGTAATATGTTTACATGCTGAGTTTGGCATAGAGAGAAGACACATTTGAGTAACAAGAAGGCTTTCAGGAGGTAACTCTTAAGCAATATATAATAATAGCTTAACTTTCAATTTCCCAAGAACAAGGTTCATATCCTTTCTTTGGCCTGGCATATTTGTCTGTCCTCTTTTGCTATGTACTGCTCATGTACTTGGGACATTGTTGCCACTTTTAGAGAATGTAGCAGGACTTTCAGGATAGAAATTCAATATTCTTTCAGTTATTGTGTGGTTCCCCACCCACTGAGACAATACCCAAAGACCACTTGAATATTCTCATATGCCAAAGAGGCATGCCCCAGGTACACACCTCCCAATTCATCCACCCTGCACCAGTGTTCTTTTCCTGTCATAGTTGTGACTCTTCTGCAATCCAAAACTCCCCAGAAACAAAGCCCAAAAATAAATAAATAAAATAATAAGAAAATAAAATAAATATAATAATACAAAACACAAAAATTAAAAAATGAAAAATAAAAATAATTAAATAAAATCTATAAAATAATTTTTTTTCATTGTGTCTTTCATCACTGTAAAATCTGTTGTGTTTAATGTACAGTGACAGTTTCTTCCTTAATTTCCCCCAGTGTCTAATTTTTTTCACTTTATCTTCAAAGAAGTTTTAAGTTACAGAAAAGCCACATAGGAAATATAGTGGATTCCTGTATACCCAACCCCCTACCCCTCTCCCACCCTCCCTCATTAATAACATTTAACATGTGTATGGTACATTTGTTACAGTTGATTTACCAATATTGAAGCATTACTACTAACATGGCCAATGGTTTACATTATGGTTAACATTTGCACCATACACTTTATAGGTTTTGACAAAAATTAAAGTGGCCTGTATCCATCATTGCAAGATCATGTAGAACAATTCCAATGCCCTAAAAATACCCTATGTTTGATCCATTCTATTCTTTCCTCAGAAAATATGGTAACCATAAGTTTCAATTTTTGAAGAATATGGTTGATAGTTACATGCAGTAATATTGAGGGCTTGACATATTGGTCTGTTTTCTTTTATTAGGCATTGCCTAATTTCTCGAGAGACTCTTGCCCTTCCATGTGAGAATATAGGAGGACTCCTCAGGATGGGAGTTTAATATTTTCTTGTTTATTGTGTGAGTCTCCACCCACTGAGATAACACACTATGACAAGATGAACACTTTCATATTCCAGGGAGGCATGACCCACATGCACCCTATCCCACATATCCCCCAACCCAGACACCCAGCAGCAACAACCATCCTCTGCCATATTTACCATCCAATGCCCAATCACTCCCTTCTTCCTTATCATAGATTTTCCCCATTTAAGCATCAGCACCCTCTATTCCCTTTCTGTCTCCTGATATCTCCTGATATTTGATGTCTTCCAGAGTCTGCTCAATTTGCTAAATTCATATCAGTGATGTCATATAATATTTCTCCATCATCTTCTTGGAATCTCAAGGTCTTAGATATTATATTTAGGTCTTTGTTCCATCTTGAGTTAATTTTTGTATAGGGCATAAGATGGTGATCCTCGCTTACTCTTTTGGATATGGATATTCAGTTCTCCAAGCACCATGTATTGAAGAGGCCATTCTGTCCCAGTTGAGGGGGCTTGGTGGCCTTGTCAAATATCAGTTGACTACATATACAAGGATTTATATCAGAACTCTGAATTCAGTTCCATAGGTCAATATGTCTATCCTTGTGCCAATACCATGCCGTTTTGACCACTGTAGCTTTGTAGATAACTTTAAAGTAAGGTAGCAAGATTCTTCCAAGTTTGTTTTTCTTTTTCAATATGTTTTAGGCTATTCAGGGCCACTTGTCTATCCAAATAAATTTCATAAATAGCATTTTCAATTCAGTAAAAAATACTTTTGTAATTTTTGGGGGGATTGCAATAAATCTAAATCAATTTGGGGAGGACATAAATCTTATGTTTAGTCTTCCAATCCATGAATGTGGCATATTTCTCCATTTATTTATGTCTTCTTTGATTTCCTTTAACAATGTTGTATAGTTTTCTGTATACTAGCTCTTTATATCTTTAGTTAAGTTTATTCCTATGTATTTAATTCTTTTAGTTGTTATTGTAATGGAATTTTTTTAATTTCCTCCTCAGATTTCTCATTATTGCTGTACAGAAATGCTACTAATTTTTGCATGTTGATCTTATATCCTGCCACTTTACTGATCTTGTTTTTCAGTCTAGAAGTTTTGTTGTAGATTTCTCAGGGATTTCTATGTGTAAGAACATGTCATCTGCAAATAGTGGAATTTTTACATCTTCTTTTCCAATTTGGATGCCTTTTATATCTTTTTCTTGCTTAAGTGATTGATTAAATGCTTCTAAAACAATGTTAAATAACAGTGGTGACAAGGGGCATCCTTGCCTTTTTCCAGATCTTAGAGAGAAAGCCTTTAGCATTTCACCATTTAATATGATGTTAGCTGTGGATTTATCATATATACCCTTTATCATGGTGAGGAAGTTTCCATCTATTCCTATTTTTTAAAGTGTTTTTATCAAGAAACTATGCTGTATTTTTGTCAAGTGCTTCTTCTGCCTCAATAGAGTAGATCATGTGATTTTTTTCTTTCAACCTGTTAATGTGGTGTATTACATTGATTGATTTCCTTGTTAAAACACTCTTGCATACCCAGAATGAAAGTCACTTTGTCATGGTGTATCATTAGTTTGATTTGTTGTTGAATACAACTAGCAAGTATTTTGTTGAGGAATTTAGCATCTAGTTTCATTAGAGAAATTGGTCTGTTGTTTTCCTTTTTTGTGACATCTTTATGTGGCTTTGGTATTAGTGTGATGTTGACATCATAGAATGAATTAATTAATGTTCCCTCCACTTCTATTTTTTGGAAAGAGTTTGTAAAAAAGCTTTCTTTTGAAATTTTCCTTGACCCACTGATTGCCTAAGACTGAATGGTTTATATTCCATATCTTTGTGCCTATTCTGGTTCTCTTCCCCTTATTGACTTCCAGCTTCATTCCAAATTCAGTGGGATATATAGTTTCCTTGAGTGAACATGGATCATTCTTCAGTATAGACCACATATTAGGTCACGGGAAAACTCTCAATGAATTCAGAAAGTTTGAAATTATATGAAATAATTTCTATGTACCTTTTTATACATTTATTGTTTCAATACTCTGCCCATGTTTATTTAATTTTTTCTTCTTAGTACTGAGTTGTAAAAATTCTTTATGACATAAAAAAATGGTCTTTCTCATGTATAATGTAGAAGGTAGGTTTCTAAGATGGACCCAGTGATCTCCAACGCATGCTGTTCCTCCCTATACAGCAGCAAATCCTTCTCTGTGGGCAGAACCTATGATAATTTCTATAATTTGCCTTCTGCAATTTTTATGTAAATTATAATGAATCTGTAGATCTAATTGGGAGATTTATAACAAACAGAACTGATGATTCAAATACATAAACATGGCTTATGTGTTCATTTGTTTAGGTCTCTTAATAACCAATTTATTCAGTACATTTTGCTTTCCAAGCAACTGCAAACAACATTGTCACTAAAATTTCTGGCATTACATAAGAATGATCCACATTTTCCAATTTCTAATAACACATTTCGCAATTCCTTTTAAACAATCCCAAGGAGCTTCCTCAAAGACCAGTTTCCACTACCTGTCCATTCAGGCAATTTAGGCATTTTCTATCCTGGTACACAAAAACATCCCAGTCTTCCATAGCTACCAAATTGCAAAACCACAACTACATACATAGGTATTTGTTATGAATACACTCAATTTCCATGTGTAAAGATCTGTAGTAATTATCTTTTCTTCAAAGAAAATAATTCCAAAATTTAGTGACCTTGAAGATGTTAACTCTCAGTTCTGGTGCACAAAGCTTGTCTTTATTTAGCTTGTCACTAGATATTTTGGGGGGCTGAGGCAACTTCCAGGATGTCATCTGTCTAAACAATATAAAAGAAAATGTATTAGCTCTCTGTCACCTGGTATAATGAGTAACAGTTGGGGCAAGCAGTAGACCAACCAAAAGCTAAGGAATGAAATGACTGTGGAAAGTCATACTCAGAGGAACAAGAGCTTTGTAAAGCTCCCACATCCTGAAGAATCTCAAAGTCTACACATAAGCTCAAGAGAAATTAATGCTCAGAATTGACCAAAGAATCTCATACCCCTATGATTGAACATTAGCATTGATATAGTGCCTTCTTTGATATTATTGCAAGAATATTACAACATAGATGTTAATCAAGATTCATCCATGTTATCATATGTATCCCAATTTCATTTCTTAATACAGAAGTATAGTATTGTGTTATATGTACATACCACATTTGTTTATCCATAATTGGTTGATGGACAATTGTGTTGTTTCCACTTTTTGGCAATTGTGAATAATATACCTATAAACATCTATGTTCAAATGTCTGTTCACATCACTGTTTTCAGTTCTTCGGGATATATTCCTATTTGAGGGATTGCCAGATCTTATGGTCTTTATTTAGCTTTCTGAGGAACTTTCAAACTTTCTTCCATGGAGGCTTCACCATTCTTTAATCCCATCAAAAGTGAAGCAGTGTTTGTATTTCTCCACATCCTTTCCATCACTTGTTATTTTCTTTTTTTTTTTTCATAATGGCCATTCTATGTGATGTGAATATCTCATTGTAGTTTTGATTTGCATTTTCCTAACAGCTAATGATATTGAACATTTTTTCCATCTGCTTTTTGGCCATTTGTATTTCCTCTTTGGAGAAATATCTAAGTCTTTTAAAATTGGTTTGCTTGCTTTAAAAAATAGTTTTAAAATTTGTATTTCTTTTAAGTGATTGACTTTTCAAAATATGGGCAGTTAAGAGAAAAAATTTAAAAGGTTGTTTTCATGAGGAATAATTTGAAATATTAAAACATCCTACATCATCAAAATTAGGATATAGCTCTGGTGAGACTATGGCAAGCATGCCAGGCAGAAAAATGCCTTCTTCCCCAAAACATGTCCCCATACTCATACTTGAAACCTGTGAATATTTGAAGATTGAAGTTGTGATGAAGGTTAAGTGCCTTAAAATGGGGAGATTGCCCTGAATTATCAGGCAGATACAAAGTAATAACAAGGGACCATAAAAGATAAGAACCTTTCTTTTCTGTGGTCAGAAAGCTAGAGGCGACTACCGAAGAAATGTTAGAGTGATGCAACATTGCAGGCTTTGAAGTTG
>JAQZBX010033983.1:0-18307 GCA_029593785.1 Cabassous unicinctus
GTGGTGGGCTACTTGGGGCTTGCCCCAATGGGATCTATGATCTGGGGCACAGATTCATCCCTCCCTGAGCCTCAGATTCCCCCTCAATCAATTGGGGAATCTCCAGGCTGTGCACTAGTCCAGGGCCTTCCCTGTGAGAGTCTTTAAAAATTAGGACAGCAGGCTACAGGACCAACGCCACAGCTCCTACCCCCTCCTAGGGCCCCTGTGCTGCGGAATATGCTAGAGATATAAACCTGGCCTCCTGCCTCCTGAGCCTTCCAGGCCAGGCATGGCTCCCCAGGGACTTGTCTCTGGCCATCCAAAGCTTTGCACATGCTGGTCCCTCACCCTGGCATGCTTCCCCTCCTGCCACCTCCCCTGGCAAACTCCTTCAGGTCAGAATTAATGGTGTTTCCTTCAGAAAGCCTTCCTTGACTGCCCATGACTGGCTAGTGCCTCCTATGCACTCCCACAAACTCCGGGGTCCCCACAAACCACAGCAGCTAAGACTGCACTGTAACTGTTCGAGTACTTGTCTGTGTCCTCCTCTGGAATGAAAGCTCCCTGGAAGAAGGGACCGCATCCTGCCTGCTGGGTAGTCCCAGCACTGGGCAATGCCTGGCACATGGCGGGCACTCAACCCAAAGCTGACAAAGAGCATTTGTCCTTCTGCCTCCTCTGCACGGCCTGGGAAGGGGGCAGTAGGAGGAGGGAGCTGAGCCACTACATTCTTTTCAGTTAGAAGTTTTCCCAGACAGAATATTCTAGAAATTAGCTTCCAAAGTTACATTGAAGTAGAGTGCCTCCAGAGCCCACCCACAAGAGCCCAGGGCCTTGGGGTCCCAGTGGCACTGCCACAGCGGCTGTATGACCTTGAACACCTGACGCTGCAGGGCTGGGTCTGGTGTCCTCAGATGTACAGGCATAGGAGGGGCCCAGTGGTTCTCAACCTGAAAGCACATTCGGTCACCTGGGGGGTCTTTAGCTCTGCCCAGGCCTCATCCCAGACAATCTGAGACAGAATCAAGAGATGGGGCCTGAGCATGAGTATTTTGAATCTGATTCTAGTGTGCAGCAGGGACTGAGCAGCACTGACCCAGGTGATCTGTAAGTTCCTTCCCAGTCTAAGAGACTATGATTTGGGGGTACCTCAAAGACCCCCATTATCCTTCCCAGGTTTGAAACTCCCTGCAGTGTAGTGTGTTACATGACCAAGGTGGGACAGAGGAGCCCTTGCTGGAACAAACAAGTGGACTTCCAGAACGCAGCAGCTCAGAGCTGGACGCCCCCCCACCCCGCCCCCCGCCTTGTAATTTAGCCTACTGAGTGCAGGGATTCCTCTCTCTAGCAGCCCTGCTGCTCCCCAACCCCTGTTCCCCGCTGCTGCAGCAGAGAGCTTAGTACTCTGCAGGGACTGTGGGTGCTCAGTTCTAGTTGTTAAGAAGTCCTCAACTCCATCTCCTTGTAAATTCCACTTGCCATTGCTGTTGTGTCCTCTGGAGCCTCCCAGAAAAAGTCCACTCTCTCTCCACCTTTAACCTCTCTGGTGATGGTAGTGTCTCCTCCCAGGTTGACGTTCTCCCTCTGGACCAGTGGTTCTCAAACTTGGCTGCACGTGGGGGAGCTTTACAAACACGCGGATGCCTGGGTGCCAACACCAGGCCATTTTACTTCATTGTTCCGGGCTGTAGCCCAGGCACTGGGTGGTTTTAAAGCTCACCAGGTGGTCCCAATATAAGTCAAGGTCGAGGGCCACTGGATGCTCTCCAGAGGTCGGGCCTCTCCCGCAGGTGGGCCTGGACCAGAGCGCTGGGCCTGCGTGCGGCCCCAGCACGCGCCACCTGCAGCCCAGCTCACCACCATTTCGACCTGTGCAGTCCCAGGCTGTGTTTGCTTGCAGAGCAGCTCTAGCACCTACCTCAAGCCAAGACAGATGTCCTCGCTCTGTCTTATAGGCGAGATTTTTAAAAAAATTTAAATGCAAGGACTTAACCCCATTAAATGTGATAACCCTGGCTTCAGCACATCGTTCCGATCTGTCAAGCTCTTTTTCAATCTTGGCTTCCTCATTCAACAAACCAGAGATCTTTGCAGATTTGCCAGTTATCAGGGTTGATAAGCACGCTTCCTGGGTGTCCATCAGAATCACTGAGGAAAATGTTAACCTGAGCCAGATCCGAGGCCAGAAGGCCGCAGCCTGCTGCAGGAGGCCCTGTGCCAGGCTGACATCTGTCCTCTCACCTGCACTTCGGTCTGCTTATCCCACCCCCCACAACTTCTCCGGAGCATATCAGTGTCTGGCCCTCCTGTCCACGAAGCTCATTGTCAAGATAACTGGCGGGAAGCAGGGCTCATTATCCTCACTGCATTTTCTGCTGGGTTTCAGGGTGTTTACAAACCACCTGCTTTAACATTCCAGGATGTGGGGGGACATCGATTCCAAGATAACTGGTCACTGAGGTGTGATCCTTTCCAGAAAGTCACAGAATGTTGGAACTAGAAGTTTCCTGAGATATGGATTCCTTAGAAATAGTTTCAAATTGTATCTGAAATTCAAAGGTGAGCTCAGGGCCACAGAGCAGTGAAGGAAAGCTGCACACTCTGCTTGTCTAAAGGCCTCAGCCTGTGTCTCAATCAGAACATTTTCACCTTCTATGTTTAATGTACTGGGGTCGGATATAAGAATTCCGTTGATGAGAGGGTGCTGCTGCCTGCAAGAGTCTCAAAAACAACAAATCCAGTCCAAGCCCTCCATTTTACAGGTAAGGAAACTAAGCTTCAGAGAGGGAATGTGACTTCCCCAAGGGCACACAGCAAGGAGGTAGAAGTATGTTTAGAACCCAGGTCCTGTGACTTCCAAGCAAGATTTCCTCCAGTTACTGGGGAGCAAGAAAACATATGGTATCATCTTGGGTCTCTATCTCCCGAGACTTGGGAGGTTTTTGAGGTGTCAGGCTGGGTGTGTGGGGAGAGGGGACTGGTGTGAGCCCTTCCTAGGCCGTCGGCTCTTGTGAAGGACGAGGGCAGCTTAGTTCCCAGAACTGGCCGGCAGAGGGAGCCCTAACCCGAGGCTTGGCCACTGCAGGGCTGGCCTCAGGGGCCGGGGGAGGGGGGGGCCGTGTTGCGAGGCTCAGCCGTGGCCAGGTGAAGCTACCTCTCAAGGAGACTCTGGGCGATTCCATGATGAGCCATGGAGGAACCGAGACTTTTCAGGTTGGGGGTTTGTGAGTGCGGAGGAGGCATCTGTGTGCCTGTCGGCACGCTGCTCACGGACCGGCCTCCCTGGCATTTATTCAGCAGTTGTGGTTCCACCTTGACCTCAGGCTCAGGGCATTTTCAACCCCACTCCCTCCCTTAGCCTCACTGCCCTTTTCTGCAACTTCCACAGGCTTTCGGGGCCAGTGAAATCAGGAGGAAACGAACAGAGAGTGGTCCAGTCTTGGTCACCAGGCTGCCGTTAAACCACTCCTCTACCTCCTCAATGCTGGTGGTAGAGAGCAGGCTTCCAGAAACCTCGGCTGAGCCAGGAGCTGGCACAAAGAGCAGCCCCCTCCCCAGCTCTGATGGGAGCGTCCTCTAGGGTTCAACACATGGGCCAGAAGTCCTGTCCTGGGGAAGTGTCAAAAAGGGACTCTACCTGATGCCACCTCGGGCTCCTGGCCACGCAGGTGAATGCAGGGCAATGGCAGCAAGCTGGACTGGCCGGGAAATAAGAAGGGCTTTTTTTAAGGAGATGATATGCCCAAGTAGAAATGATAAAAATAACGACAGGTACCATTTACAGCACACCTGCTTTCTGCAAATGCTTTACATGTGTATCTCTAATCCTCACCACAAGCCACCAAACTGGGTCCAACTAGCCCCATTTTACTAATGAGTAACTGAGGCTCAGAGATGAAAAAACCAGATCCAGCTCACACAGCTCAAGGGGGCAGGACCCAGGTGGGCTCTTCCCCTCAGTCCAGGCTGCACCTGCAACACCCAAGTCCACAGGCTGATGTGGCGGGCAGCATGTCAACCTGGAAAGAA
The DNA here is from genome assembly GCA_029593785.1 of Cabassous unicinctus. Classification (NCBI taxonomy): domain Eukaryota; kingdom Metazoa; phylum Chordata; class Mammalia; order Cingulata; family Chlamyphoridae; genus Cabassous; species Cabassous unicinctus. The sequence goes on from JAQZBX010033983.1 coordinate 4,012, forward strand.
CCCTCCCCAAGCCAGCTGACACCACCACCCCTGCTTCTCTTTTCCATGGAACTCTGTGTGGGTTAGGGAGTTTGGAGGAACAAAGGATCAGGAGCCTTGGGTGCCAGTTCAGAATGCGAGACCTTGGCTAAGTTGCCCCTCTGAGTCTCAGTTTTCTGACCTGTAAAATGGGAAGAACACTACGACTTGCCTGGCCTGGGTCTCAGGTGGTTGTGAGGCTGGATGAGAGAAAGTGTCTGAAAGCACTCTGAAATCTACAGGCTTGCACGATGGAAGGCTCTGTACAAGCCAGGCGCTGTACGGGGCCCATGGACACTGCCTGTTCTTGTTTAGACCTTAAGTGATGGGACAGTGAGCCTTGTTTTTCAGCTAGGGAGCTGAGGGATGGGGAAGCCAAGTAACTGCTCAAGGTCACACAGGAGCAGAGCCAGGTCTTCTGATGGCAAAGCCGTGCTCTTACTCCTTCTCTAGACTGCTGGGAAGGGCCGGCCAGCACTACTCACTTTCAGACCTCTCAGGACGGCTGGGTGCCCTCCAGGACAGGGAGGGGAAGCAGGAGTGCTGGGCGAGGTGGGCATGGGGCCCTCGCTCACTGCATCTGCTCCAGCCACTGAGGGGTCCCTCCTGGCTCATTTCCTCTTGACCCTTGACTGGAGCAACCAGTGAAAGCCACACTGACTTCCTGGGTGGCAGCTGGAGGAGAAGTGTGGAGGAGAGAGACAGGAGAAAGCTGGGTGTCCCCAGGGGAGCGTGCCCACACACACACATTATCTATCCACACAAAAGGGGGTGTGCCTGTATATACACACATGCACGTGCACAAGCACACCCAAAGCATCTGCGTGCACACAACCCAAGCACGTACCCCAGCTGCATGCGGCCACGGCAGGCCTGTGTGCACACACACACACACACACACACTCGTGCACACACACGGTGCAGGCGCCTACCTGAGCCCACACTCTCACTCCTCCCAGTCCCTGTTCCTCACAAGTTCAAGTTATCCCCAGGCCCCCAGGAATTTTCTTCTAGTTCTCCGGGGAGGAGACTGACCTTGTGTCCGCCCTTGGCTATAAAGGGGAGAGGAAAGGAAATGAGAAGAGCGAGGCAAGAGGAGGGGGTGGGGTGGGCGAAGGTCAGTTCTTTGAGCTCGGAGCCGATGGCAGAGGGGGCGGGAGCTCTTCCAGACCCCCCTCCTACTCCCCCAGCCCCACTCACCTGCAGGCAGGCCACCCCGATGCCCACCGCCCCCATAAGCAGCAGGTGGTCGGCCAGGAACTGCTCCAGCTTGGTGATGCAGCCTCCCTGGAAGGACACCGCAGGTTACACGCGCCTCGGGCTGGCGGCGACACTGCAGCCAGCTGAGGCCGAGGGAACGCCAGAGACACCAGGGGCCCCAGGAGGCAGGCCATGGTGTGAGCTGCGTGCTTCTCCCCAGGGTTTTGCAGACCTTCGAAGGCCTCCGTGGCCAGTGAGCAAGCGTGTTCTGCCTTCCCCCGCCCCCCCGGCCCAAGCCCACCTTCCCGGGGGCCCCTGCCTGCCCCCAGCAGGGACCTGGCTGCTCACCTCCACCTTGTAGATGTTGGAGGGGTGGGTCCGCTGGCCGCAGAGGGCCACCACCGTCTTGCAGCAGCTGTCGGGCACCTGCCGGCCCCCCGCCTCCTGTGACAGGATGTAGGCACTGCGCTGCCAGTCGGCCGAGCTGTTGCTCCCGCAGCACTTGAACTGGGGGGGGGGGGCAGGCAGAGGCTGGAGATGAGGAAGGTTGCCTGGGGAAGGGGTCCCCGGCTGCCAGGATACATTCTCCAAATATGAGCCCACCCTGTACTGTTCTCCTGTGGTTTTCCCTCGCCCTGTCTCCAGCAGGGAGCTGGCGCCTTTGGGGGCCCTTGTCCTCAGGCCTGGTACAGTTGGTGCCTGCAGGACACCTCCTTTGCTAGCTTTTACCTCTGCCCTGGCCCTTTAAGGAGATTTAAACTGGTGGCCCGCGGGCAGGGAGGGTCTGAGATAAGAAGTGGGGGAGATGGATGCTGGTGGGCGCCCCAGAGAGTGGGGGTGCGGGGTGGGGGCAGAACTGCCAGGGGCTGGTTCCCTGGCCCCCCATCCAGGCAGCACCCTGCCCGGGCCCCCACGCCCCCATTCAGGTCCTGAAGCCTCAGAGCCCAGAGAGCCGCAGGGGCAGAGAGGGCAACCCAAGCCACAGCGTGGGCAGGTCACAGGTGACCAGGGGGCCCGGTGTGCGTAGGTGTCTGCGCCATTCCAGGGCAGGGCAGCACGGTCAGGACTGAGGCTGGACCGGCCAGTCCGGTCTAAGATGGTTCAGAGACAGGAAGAAATTGGCTCTTTCTTGCCTGCCTGGGTGGAAGGAAGGGAGATTCACAGACCCTGCACAGCCCAGCAAACACAGAGGTCTTGAGACGCTGGTGTGTGGGTAGGGGTGGGTGAGTGGAGGTGGAGGTATATTCAGTTCTCTTAACATGTACTGGTTAGGCACCTACTGTGTACCCAGAATGGAGTCAGGCACTGGGGCTTCCAATATGAAGGTGAAGTGGCTCCCACCCTTAAGCACTTATCAACGAGCATCGTTTGGTAGGAGAGGGAATAGAAGCTTGTCTGTGGCACAGGGGAGGAAGGGGTTATGGTTCTGTTCACGGGCCAGGAAAGCCCTGGGAGGATGAATAGGAGTCATGGGGGGTTGAAGTAGAATGGAAACAGCACATGCAACGAACAGGAAACAGCACGGCGTATGCATGCGTCTGTGTGTGCATCTGTGCGTCTGAGCATCTGGATGTCTGGTGCATCTGTTGGTGCCACATTACTGGCTGTGTCATCTGACAAGTTACTTAACCTCTCTGTGCCTCAATTTCAACATCTGAAAAATGGTGATAACAGGGCTGCAGGGGGATTAAAGAGGTGATGCAGGAGACAGGCTGGCAGGAGCAGGCAGGGCGCGGCAGCTCCGGGATCAGGCTTACATGTACACATGCCATTTACGTATGTGTGGTACGGCCGGAGCCCCTAGGTGCTGGGCCTGGCTCTGAAGCTGCCACCATCCCTGGCCTCAGCCTCTTCCGGCCTGAGATGTGGCCTGGGACCCCGGCTCCCATGCCTCGACTCAGTGTTCCTACGGGTGAGGCCTGCATCCACGGGCGTCCATGCCCATGGGTGTCTGCATCAGGTGCAGGCCTTTGTGCTTGGCTGTGTCCCTTCTCAGCCGTTCCCTGCATGCCCCCATCCCGACATGCCACTCCTGTCCCCTCTTCCAAGGCAAACCCTGCCCTTCCTTCCCGACCTGACTCCAGTGGGCGTTCCCTATGAAGTCCCCATCTCCCCTGCTCCCCACTCTGAGGGTGCCCCCACCCCAGCCTGGCACCGAGGGCAGGTGTTCTGTCTATGCCTGACAAGCGCATACTTACTTTTGTGTTGGCCTGACCGGCAGCATGTGCTGCTCGTGTGTCGTTTCTTGGGCCTGGGCCAAACACCTGTGTGTGCACGTGGGTATACCTGGGTGTATGTGTGTGCTCCTGGTCGCTATTTCAGAGGCTATTTCTCCCTGTGCAGAGCTGGGCCCAAGTCTCGGCTTCCCCACTGGACCAGGGTCCCAGAGCTCACAGCCCACCAACTTCTGCTCACCTAACATCTCCAGATCCAAGACCAAGGCCCCAAGCCCAGGGTGGGGTCTGAGAGCATGCCGATGGAGCAAAGATGACGGAGGTGCAGTGGGGTGGAGGGGAGAAAGGGGATCAGGGTGGGCAGGTGGAGCTGCCTCAAATTTCCAGATGAGAAACCATCAGGATTTGGGGCAGTGCTGTCCAACAGAAGTTACTATAATGATAGAAATATTCTCTATCTTCTCAGTCCACCAGCCACAGGCTGCCATTGAGCCCTTGAAATAGGGCTCATGGGACCAGGGAACTGAATTTTTCATTTAAGTGTAAAGAGCTGCCTGTGGCTAGGGGCTGAGTATTGGACAGCACACATCTGAGCTGCACCAGTCCATCCCCCACCAGTGGCCAGGACCAGGGCCCTCCTTGGAGGGGTTTGCTGAGTCCCTTCTTGGAAGGGAAAGTCCACCTTTCTGTCCCCCAGCATCCTGCCTGGCGGCTCACCGCTGCGCGGTTCCTCTGGCAGTCTAACTGAAATACCTCTGCTGGTTACAGTCCACTGTGGGGGGCCTCAGCTCCCAGCTCCTGGAGGAGGGGGAAGAAGGCAGGCCACGCAGATGGAAGGAGCCGGGAGAGGCGCTTCCTGGCCCGCATCCTTGCCAGAAACGGAGTTCTTCTCCTGGCACAGCCGGCTTCCTTCCCACGGGGGACCCAGAACGGGAAGGCAGCAGGGGGTGGGGTGCGGAGGAGGTAGTCAATGGGAAGCTGGGGTGGGGGTGAGGGCAGAGGAGGGGGAAGGAAAGGGACCTGGAGTCAGGAAGCACTTGTCGGGCAGGACCCACTGGTGGGTGGGGCTCCTCCATTCGGGGTCATGTTGAATGCTCACTCAACCCTACGAGGCTGTGCAAGACTGCATTTTACAGATGAAGCTCAGAGAGGCTAAGTAACTTGCCCAGGGTCACACAGACAGGAAGGGCCAGAGTCAGGATTTGAACCCACATCCGCTTGGCTCTCAAGCCCACGGGGCAGGGGGCTTACGTCCTGCTGCAGACGGTCGACTGAGGCTGTGATCTCTGTTTCCCTGGGCTGCCCATACTTTTCAGTCAGGGTCCGGTTCAAGTGCTGCTTCAGTTCGTCACTCAACTGTGGAGGGTGGAACAGGAAGGCAGCGTCAGCAGGAAATCAGCCCCCTCCCCACCCCAAGACCCTGGTGCTCTGCCTGCTCCAAAGCCAGTCCAGCTGACCCTAGAATACTATGGACTCGGAATCATGCATCAGCAGAAGATATCCCAGAAGATGTTCAGGGAGAGGGTGTTGCAAAAATTAGGATCCTGGCATAAGGGCAGGGATGTGACGGGCAGAGCTGAGAGAGAGGCCACGGGGAGGAGGCTAGAAATGGCAGGGCACGCTGGGAAGGTCAGTGATGCTGGACACAGGGGAGCTTGGAAATATCTGTTGATTTTTATTTTGATTATGAGGTGATATTCAAAATATTTACATCTGTCACCCTGTGGCCCATCTGGGCGCTGGCTTGAAACAAACAGCACGGTGTACTGTCTCTATTAGCCAAATATCACCTTGGTCATGACCTCAGAGATCTGATTCAGAGGGCTCCAGGGCCAAAGGGAACCTGACCAGTCACTTCCTCCTTGTCCAGTCCAGGCAGATGAGGACTGATCCTGTCCAGCATTTAATCCTGGATGTCTTTGACAGATGCATTCACCCTCCACCTGTCCTTGCAAGGGGAGACAGATGGCCCCACCTCCCATGGGATTTTCCCACTCTCTCACTCCGATGTGAAGACAGCAGCATCAATGGATGGCCCCACCTCCCATGGGAGAGTTTCCCACTCCCCACTCCTATGTAAAGACAGCAGCATCAATGGATAGCCCCACTTCTCATGGGAGAGTTTCCCACTCTCTCACTCCTATGTAAAGACAGCAGCATCAGTGGATGGCCCCACCTCCCATGGGAGAGTTTCCCACTCTCTCACTCCTGTGTAAAGACAGCAGCATCAGTGGATGGCCCCACCTCCCATGGGAGAGTTTCCCACTCCCCACTCCTATGTGAAGATAGCAGCATCAACAGATGTAGCAGGGAATTGCTGGAGCCAGAACAGAAGCCAGACCCAGATGTGCAGAGGATGACTGGAGCCTGGGGAATAGGACCACCCCTATGTGTCTCAGCCTCAGCTTCCCCAGTCCAAATTTCAACCCCCTCCCACCCTCTGCCCCATGTGGCTGCTTCCTGGGGGTAGTGGTGAATGGAGGAGGAGGAGACGTCTACTTACCCTCTGGTAGTACACATGGGCCAGGACTCCCGCCACCAGCTCAACGAGGAAGATGACAAGCAGCAAGCAGAAATACTAGAAGTAGGGAGAGAGGGCAGTCACACCAGGTAACAGGCTGGGTAGGCAGATGGGGTCTCAGGGAACTCCTCAGGTGAATGTTTCCTCTGCCAGGACCCTATGGGAGTATACCATCTCCCATTTCTTGCCAGAAGCTCTGAGCAACCAGCCTCAGCTGGCACTGAGTCCCCCACTCCCCCCCCACCCCTTCACTCACTGGCCTGTGGTCAATTAATTAATCCCTCCACCTATACCTACTATATGCCAGGTATCATGTGTAAGGCAGTTATTACCTTCAAAAAATTGGGGGGTGGGGAAGATAAGTAAGTGATCACTATGCTGTATTGTAAATGGGATGAGTCTCAGAAGCTATGGGAGGCCCCTGGTTGGGGAGGGCAGTCAGAGAAGGCTTCCTGGAGGCGGTGACACCTGAGTCCTGAGTGAGTCTCTAAGGGGGAGTTGGCATTTGGAAGGCGAAGAAGGAGGGAATGGCATTCCAGAGAGGGGAGGTATGTGCAAAAGCCTGGAGACTGCAGAAAGCAGGGGAGTTTTAAATCAGGGGGTGTAGAGAGTGGATATGGCTGACGTGCAGGTGCAGGCTGGGCAGCTGCAACCGGGCCGAGGAGAGAGCAGTGCACGTGCCGCCCTCCAGCCCAGCATCCATCTTCCGACCTTCCTGGCCCTGCAGGGCTTTGTGAATTCCCCGCCCTGCCGCCAGGCCTCCTCCAGGCTCCACGGCTGCTCTTCACGCTCCACAGGCCCGCTGATGCTGCTGGCTGGCTTCCTGGCTGTGCACTTGGCTGTGACCTGCAGGAGGACAGGGCCCCACAGCCCCCGACTCCTATCTGGCTGTACATAGTCAGGGAGGCTCCCTGGACACTGCCTGACCCCGGTGTGTTCTTGCAGGAGCAAACAGGTAAGAAAAACACATGTCAGGCAGGCCCAAATGGGCTGCAAGGAGATAGGGAGAGGGGGCGAAGCAGGCTACGAGCAGCCAGGGGCATCAGGCCTGGGAGAGGGAAGAGTAGGGAGGAGGGGGGACACTGTTGATGGAAACTAGCCCCACCCGGCGGGAGGCTCAGCCCCGGCTCAGGGTCCTGCTGAGCATCGCCCCCAGGCACAGCCCGTCCACCTGGCCACACCAGGGCAGCCTCCCACGGGCCCTTGGATCACTGGATTCCAGGGAAGGAGCAGCCTATGGGTGATGGGGTGGGGACCGCAGCAGGTGAGGGGTACCGTCTGGCCATTTCGGAGGCCTGTAGCATCCTCTGGCCACCCTCCCACAGCACACAGCAGGGCCTTGCATAGGAACAGGGGGAGATGACATTTCTTTTCACTGGGAAAGAACTTAGATGCATGAGCAAGGCTGCCTTTCCATTTAAGATCACACTCCCGCCCCTTGGCCATCCTTTGGAGAGGGAAGTGCAGAGGGCTGGGGGTGGCTGGAGTGTGGGGTGCATGCTGGGCAGTACACCCAGGTGGTTCTGTCCAGCCTCAGGGACCCCCATGCAGGTGCTGGGAGGAGCAGGGGGTCCAAGCTCCTGGGTACCCAGGCTGAGGCTAGGAGTAGAGGCAAGAGCACATGCCCTTGGCCCCAGGGGCTTTCACTCCTTGGCGAGGGGTCTGAGTGAAGGAGGGCAGAGTAGGGCCCTGGCAGGGACCCCGTTTACTGGATCTAAGGATGGTAGGATGGTATCCAGGCTAAGCAAGGTGGAAGACTGACAAGTGGGTCTGTGGATGAGCCTTCTCTGAAGAATAAGGGCCTGAAAACCTGCAGATGCTGGCGGGGGTGTCAGCCAACTGGGTTTGGGGCCAGGGTCTCCCACTTCCTGGCTCTGGGTGGGTGGCCACTAGTGCCTTGGTGTGAATTAGAAAAGTGCTGCTGTGCTTGGCCGGCAAGAGTTACATGGGCTGAATTTCAGCCTCCACTCATTCCTGGCTGCCCAGACGGTGTGGGTCCCAAGTCTCCGTTTCCCGGCCAGGGATGGGGATAATGACAGTACCGCCCACCCTGCCCATCCCGAAGGCTGGGGGCAGCCAAGGAAGGGCAGAGCTGTGTGCAGCAAGACTTTCTATTGCTGAGTTCTTCTTGCAGATGGGAATCATCTCCTGCCTGCCCAGAGCACGTCGGCCAGGCCAGGGGCTGCCCTCCTGGGAGCTGCCGTCCAGGAGGGCCTCCCTTCCTAATGCCCCTCGGGGTCCCAGCGGCTCCTCCCGGGCATGGCTGCACTTCCTCTTGGTTCCAAACTGCCCTCATCCCTCTGCCCCTCCATGGTGCTCTGAGGCCAGCCCGCATCCTGCCCCATGGGACCGGAAATGGAGGGGCTGCTAGTCGCTCCCGGGGCTCCCAGGCTGCCCTCTGCAGCGTGGAAGGAAGGGACCCTGGAGTGCCTGAAGCTGGGCAAGAGGGCCCAGGCCACTGGCACCAAGATGGCAGCCTCTTGGCATCCTGCCCCCACCCCTCTGCGGAGCGCCTGAGGCCTCTCCCACGCATGCCTGGACGACAGCCATGAAAGATAGGGCAGCTCCCTGGGGCGTCACTGCCACACATGCAACTGAAGATGGGAAGGAGGAGGATGGGGAGGCAGAAAAACTGGGCGCCAGCCCTTGATTTAATGGCAGGCTCCTCTGTTCATTCCAGCTCCTCAGGCTTCTTCTGAGGCCCCAAGCAGGCCATCTACCCTGCGGGCTTGTCTGGAGGGCGGGGGCGGGGTGGGTGGGGAGGGACTCTCGCGAGGGTCAGTGGGGCCAGGAGGTTCTCCAGTGAGGAGAGACCCATGATCTGGGCAGGGGCTTTGGGCAGGGGCACAGCAGCCGGCCCGCTGCTCAGTGGGCATGGCACTGGCTCTAGGCAGCAGCTTCGGCGGCGCCCCTGAATGGGGGTGGCCCTGAATCACGGCTCCCATGGAGACAGCCCCCAGGAGGCAGGCGGGATCCCCCCGGCTCTGGCTCTGCCTGGGGTGGCTGGGCACTGAGGCCAGGCTGGGGGAGCTCCGCCTTGTGAGGCCACTGGGCTTGTCCTGGCTTCAGGCCACGGGCTCTAACACATGCCTCACCCCTGCCCCCCTGCCCTTTGCCTTACCAAGCCTCCCCCATGCCCGCAGCCCAGCCCAATCATCTGGGGACAACCCTCGCTACCGTGTGTCTGCAGAGCTGCAGAGCATTCGGCACCTGGATCCCTGAACACAGGCTGGGTCTCCAGACTCTGGGCTTTACTCTCACGGTTCCCCCTGCCTAGAACCCAGTGCCTGCCTGGCCTTCACTGCCCAGCTCGAAGTTGAGCCCCATCCCAAAGAAGCACACAGCAATAGAAAGAGTCTTGCTGCACGTGGTTCTGCCCTTCCTTGGCTGCCCCCAGCCTTCAGGATGGGCAGGGCGGACAGCACTACCATATTCTCATCTCTGGCCGGGAAACAGAGACCACATGGTCTGGGCAGCCTGTGGGCACAAATGCTCGTCTGGATGCCCCAGCACCTCCCTCGGCGCCCTCCACCCTGCCCACCTACTCCTCACGCAGCAGCTTTCTAGAAGGTCCTTGCCGAATGGACGTCAGAGCTCTGCCTTCTGATTGGTATTGGCTGTAATTGCTTCAGGTGTCTCCCGCCCGTCCCCCAGGATGACTGAGAGCTGCTGGGAACAGGGACACATCCTAGGTCTCCTCTGATCCTCCCTGGAGCCTGGCTCAGGAGGCGTCTCCTGATTAAGGCGCATGGGTGCACTTTCTTACAAAGTACAGCCGTGAGGCAAAAGGAACTGCCCAGAGAATGCCAGCTCCCCCCTTGGAGTAGATGCACAGTCGTTTTCTGATCCGTGGGCAGCACAGAATTATCATAGTTTAATGTACTCCAGTGGTTCTCAGCAGAGCACGATTCTGTCCCTCAGGGAACATGTGCAATGTCTGGAGACATTTTTGTTGCTGTTGTTGTCACAACCAGCTTCTAGCAGGTGGGGGCCAGGCATGCTGCCGAGCATCCTACAACACACATCAACAAAGAATTATCTGGCCCCAAACATCGGTAGCACCGCGGCTCAGAAACCCTGACTTAACATTCACTTTCAGGTTCTAGGCTGATGCTGGGACTGGATTTGCATATGTGCCCTATGCACAAAAAGAAGATCTGAGAACTGTTATCCGGTTCCTTAAAAGCCCCAAACTGAACATGGACAGAAGCATGTGAGAGATTTTACTCTGTACCCACCTGGGAGAGCACCTTTGAAGAATGCATATGCTCACCCTGACTCAAGGAAGAACTAGTGAAGCCTACACTGCTTTAGCTCAAAACTCCACGAAGCCTGGGGACCCTGGAGGGAATTCCACAAGACTGGAGTGCATCCCGGGTGTCCTGAGTGGCTCCTTATAGACAATCTGAGTTTTGGAGCAGCTACACATTCTCCTAGTTGGCCCTGGAGAGTTAGGAGGTGGGGGGGGGGGCAGTGCTGCTGCCCTAATGTTTGTACAACAGATTGACTCTGGGAAGCATCGGGAAGGTTCTGCAGTGCTGGTTTCTCCCTTTATTTTTTTTTAATTATTATTATTTTATTTTTTTAAAGCTGACTCATTATATTAATTTTCCCATTTGTCCAGCATTTATTTTATTTTATTTTATTAATTTTTTTACCGGGAGGTCCTGGGGATCGAACCCAGGTCCCTCCATATGGGAGACAGATACCCAACCATTTGAGCCACATCCGTCCCCCTGGTTTTTCCCTTTAAATTTGATTTTTTTTTTCTTTAAAAGATTTTATTTATTTATTTATTTATTTCTCCCCCTCTCGTTTGCACTAGCTGTCTGCTCGTCTTCTTTTTTAGGAGGCACCGGGAACTGAACCCGGGGCCTCCCATGTGAGAGGGAGGCGCCAATTGCTTGAGCCACCTCTGCTCCCTGATTTGGTTTTGTATTTTGAATTATTAAATCAGAGTCAATAAGGAGTCTCAGATAACCTGTGTGTTATTTGGAGAAGGGTTATTGGTTTGACAGTGTTTTTTGAATTATTAAACCAAAGTCAATAAAAAGAAATTCTCAGATAACCTGTGTTGTTTGGAGAAGAGCTATATTTCAATAGAAAAGCTGGTATTTATTGGGCCCCGTTTCTCCTGCATCTCCTAGCTAACCATGCCCGGAACACGAGATTTCTCTATAATGGGAACAGAGGAAAGACATCCCTTCCACCAGAAAAATAATCCACCCTCGCTTGGCGGAGCCAGGGCCTCATTCATCGGAGTGCTTTCAGTGGGTGCCCGCTGAAAGTACCAGGCAGTCTTGTGAGGCTCCGGGTGCCAGGCCCTCTTGGCGGCACTTGGCATGACTTCTCCCAGCACTCCTCTGAGATGGGTGGTGGCATCAGCCTCGTTTTACAGAGGAGGTCACATGCGTGGAGAGAGGAAGTGGCTTTCCTGAGGTCACTCAGCAAGTTCGTGGCAGTCAGGATCTGAACCCAGGTCTCTGGGCTGCAGAACCGACGTGCTCCTGGTCCCCTGAGGGGCTGATGGGTGGGCAGATGGGCTAGCTGAGCTTGCTGAGGTGGATTCAGCCTGCTGGGTGCATGAGGTTCAGGTGCACGCAGGGTGTCAGGGGAGGAGGGGAAGCAGCCTCAGGGAGGAAGGAGCAGGTGAAGACGCAGAGACAAAAGGGGGCAATCCAGGAGCAACTCCATCCCAGGGACACGGGTCTCTCTCACTGCCTGCGCTAGCCCCCAGAGGCCGGCAGGGACAGTGAGGCTCCAGGTGGCTCCTCTCCTGGGCAGGGGTCCCTCCTCCATCAGAGGGCCTCCTAGTAAGGGCACCTGCCCTGGCCGCTCCTCAGCCTCCTGCCCCTCGCTGTGGTCCATCCCGGCTCTCAGCCGTGGGCTGGAAGGCCTGATCTCTGCCTCCTCCGTCCTTCACTCCCTGGCCTCCTGGGGCTCCCTGAGTGCAACCCACTCGTCTCCCAGAACCTAACCACTGGCTGTACAAGTCTGAGAAACGTGCATGCTGTTCCCGCACACGGGCCCAGCCTCCAGCCTCCAGCCTCCAGCCTCCAGGCCTGTGCTCCGGCTGCTCCCCTGCCTGGAATTCCCGAGGCTCTGCAGCTGCTTATCCATCCACACGCAGCTCGGGGCCTCCACGAAGCCCCCCCGCCCCCCAGGACGGAAGCTGCGGACCCATGACCTTGCTCCTGGGTCTCCCGGATCCTCTCACACCCGCATGCGCCTGAGTCCCCGTTTGCCCACCTGGCCCCATTCTGGCTCCACATTCCCTGTGCGCCGTGGGATAAACTGAACCGCTCCCACCAAACTCCTTCCCGACCCGCACCCCGCTCTGATTTTGTCACTGTCCTGCCCCTGCAGACTCGGGGCTGCCCCAAGTCCTTCCAGAAGCAGCTCCTAGGCCTTGGCCTGTTAGGAACCAGGAATGAGAATTCCAAAGAAAGCTCTTGTAGCTTCCGCCCCCAGGGCCCTAAGAACGATTCCCATTACAAAATACAAACACTGGAAATACGCCCACTGGAGCCAGGAGAGAGAAGGAACTAATTTGCTCAGCACTGAAGGGGACCCAATATTAACACCTCCCCCCACCAACCATGTAGCAAAGGTTTGGGGTTTTTTTTCTCTTTAAGTATGTAATTACTGGAACAGTTTGAACTAGAAGCAAAGTCGGATATTTTCTCAAACTATAGATCCCAAACAAAGCTGGAACAGAACTGTACTCTGAAGCCAACCAACGCTTCCTCTAATGAGAGCCTCTGCAGGCAACATGCAGAAATAGTTGTCATGAATTAAGTTGATTCGTTAGAAAACGAGCCTTCAGATGGACTTACCCCACACGGGGCAGACCTGAGCTCCTGATGGAGTTTCTGGGGCAGATCTGCAGGTGCAGAAGAGACAGGGCAGCTTAGGAGTAGCTGGAGCCACCCTTGACGTAGGTTTTAAGAACTGTATAAAGGTGGCCTTGCTGAATTTCTCCACTGGACTCATCCTGCCACAAAGAAAGGGGCTTTACCAAAGCTTCCTTTTCTGTCTCCTCTGCCGTTCCATGTGGTTAGAGACAGAGATGGTTTCCAAAGTCTCCTGCCAAGCCACAGTCTGGATATCGAGGCAGCTTGGGATGGGGGTGGAGGTCCTATTCTCAGGGCAGCGTGGTGACAGTAAAAGAGAAGACGCTACCAAGGTCAAGTAGCAAAAGAGCCCAGCCCGAGGCTCCCAGGCTGCCTCTGCATGAGAGGATTACGGAGGCAGGGCTAAGGCGGGTCAGGGAGCCCGGGGCAGAGGAGGCCAAGCAGGAAGAGACGAGCCAGCTCTTTAAGCAGTGGTGACCTCAGGGTGCATCATTTTCTGGCAATTAACCACTGGCTGGAGGCAGTGAGGGCTCAGAGGTGCAGCTGTCCAGCCTGTTTGTACAGAGAGGATGTGGATTTGGGAGCCTCAAGCCATTCCTGTAACAAGATGTCACTGTTGGAAGGACAGAGGTGACCTCTACCCTCTCCTGGCCCCAGCCCCGGGCTTGGTCTGGGCCACCTGGCCACAGCCGTGGGATGTGGGGCCTCCAGGAGGGTGAGCTCAGTCCTTCCACCTGGTGCTGCTGGAGGGGGGAAGCAGATGCATCTGGCTAATCTCCAGTTCAGGCCCAAGGGGCTGGGAGCAAAAAGTGGAACCAGGGTTGGGGTGAGGAGAAGCTGGTGGAGCCAGTAAGATGCTTGAAGAGGGCAGGGGGTGGGGGGAGGGGAAGCAAACTGGGCCTGGAGGAGGCTGGAGGAATTCAGGAGGCACCCCGGGAGCAAGTGCCTGAGGTCGTTCAAGGTGCAAGTCAAAATGTTGGGGGTCCAAGAGAATCACACGGCGGGGATGGGGGCCTCGCAGAAGGAGAACACAGTCTCAGAACTATTAGGCAAAGTCAGGTGCTCACTAGATTCCAAACTGGGGCTGTGCTAAGAGTCCAGCCTGGACGGGCTGAGCAGGAGTGGGATCCCGAGTGGCCGGCTAGGTGGAGGGAGGCGGACCAGGCGCCCCATGGGGCCTGGGGCCCAGGGCCCAGGGGGATGCAGGGGTGCTGCTGCCTGATGGATTCAGCTTGGGGGAGGTGACCAGCTCCCCTGGGAGGGCCCCGTCCTGTCTTCGCACTGGCCACGGAAGATGTGGTGTAGTTTGCAGGCACCTGTGTGTACACCTGGAGCAGAAAGGCTTGTGCTCAGGGCTGGTCCTGCTTTTTGCTCCCAGGCCCTTGGGCCAGAACTGGATGTCAGTCAGCTGCCTCAGCTTCCTCTCTCGAGCAGCCACCTGGGGGCTGTGGCTGTTGGCAGGGACCCCAGGGTGGAGCTGGTGAGGGGGCCTCTAGAGCAGGCAATCCTGAGACAAGATTAGCTATGGG
>JAQZBX010033984.1:0-25164 GCA_029593785.1 Cabassous unicinctus
GGAGAACTAAAATGGAACAATGGTACTGGTGACCCAGAGCAAAAATGCCTGCACTGTGGTATTTTCAGGAGCCACCAGTGAAACTGCTAGCTTCCCCACAGCTGAGGTAAAACCTATCAAGTGGTAAGTATCATCTACAGTTAATTTTTCTATCATCTCATTTGTAAATTCTTAAATGCCACCAGACATGTGGGGAAAGATGCAACATAAAAGAGAAAGGCCCAAAAGTGTTTAAATTAAGAAAAGGAATGAAACAACGAACCAGGAGGAAATAGAAATAAATTGGGAACTTAAAAAAAAAAAAAAACACATAAAAAACAACTCTTATAAGAATCCAATTATCTGATATTTGAAATGATATGAGCATTAAAAAGAATATTCTTGAAAATTTTAAGAGAATAAAAAATTCTTGAAAATTAAAATTTTAAAAGAAGGATTACAAGATAAAAACCAAGGCTCTCTCCGCAAAAGTTTCACACAAGTCAAAGAGACGGAAGACATATTATCAACCCAGAAGGCCCAATAAGTGATTAACAGCAGGCCCAGAGAGAGAGATTGGAGGAAATGGAAAGGGACCAGGGGAGGAAGAATTACAAAAGAAATAATACAAGGGAGTTTTCCAGAACTGAAACCCATGAGTCTTTGGATTTTAAGGGTCTACAAAGTACCAAACATGACGGGCAATTGTGTGTGGAATTTCCAAACACAAAGAATAAAGGGAGTATCTTGAAAACTTCATGATAAACAAAAAATGTCACTACAAAGGAATAAGAATTGGACTGGCAACAGATATTCTCAACAGCAACTCTAACTGCTAGAAGACAATGGAGCTAAACCTTCAAAGTGCTGACTGGAAATTACTTTCAATCTAGGATCCATAAACCAGTCAAAACCATAAATAAAGGCAGAATAAAGAAATTTTCTTTTTATGAGGTTATTTGAAAATGTACTTCAACAAAATGAGGAATAACTCAAGAAAGACAATGTAGGATACAGGAAACAGTAGAACTAGAATAGCAGCCAAGGGACGTTTTAGCATTGTAAACATAATAATTGACAGTGTAGTGAAAGAACAATTACAGAGTCACTGTTATTATAGATAATCAATCTATAAACAGAACACTTAATCAAGATTACAAAACAAATTGTCAATGTTATCAACATTGACAATGTAAGGGGACAGAAGAGATGGAGGAAGAAGCAGAAATATCCTTATTTTGCAAAATAGAGAGCCAAGATATACAATCTGGTCTATAATTCAGATTTCTGCAAAGTAAAGCTTACCTTAGTATCAGTAACCAAGGAAATGATGTCAGTATAACAAAGAAGTCGCTTTTGGTCAGATGCAATTTTCCCAGCGTCTTGGTGGTTTGCACCATCAAAAAACATCAGCTGAACAGAGTGCACAAGCACAGCTAGACATGGCAAGCCACAGAGGTACATGGTACCATCTATAAAGCCCACTCATTTACCCCACATTCTTCCTCTTCCTTCCCTTTGGTCATATGCCCGATCTTGGAAGTGCTTATTGTATGTTGCCCTTATGTCCATAACTTAACAATCTTAACTCTTTCTTTTAACTTCTTCCATCATTAAAAAAACAAAAAGACAATGTTGTATTTTTGCTGTAGCGTTTCTTTACTTATTAGAAATTCAGTTGTGTTGGTATTTTTATTAAGATTGTCATTTAAGTTAGTGTTCTATTAATTATAAAGTCCATAGAAATGATTGATTTGATAAAATCAAGAAATAATGGTATATGATTTAGAGGTATGCAAGTAACCATGAGAAGAACCAAAAATAGTAATAGTTTAAAGAATTAACACTAGTTCCTCAAAGAGTTGCAAATTGAAACCACAGATACCATTTTAACCTGACAAATTCACAAAGATTAAAATAGACAAAACATTTAATTTCCAGTGCTGATAAAGTATTGAGAACAGATGGCAGCGTAGATTGGTAAAATACTTTTTTAAAAAAATTATTTATTTATTGGTAAAATACTTTTGAGAAGAAATATAGTTTAGTGTGTATCAAGAGCTTTAAAAATGCTCATATTCTTTGACCCAGTAATTCCATATCTTGGAATCTAAGCTAAAAAAAAATACAACAAAAACTTTATGTACAAAAAGTTTATCAGAGCATTATTTATAAATGTCAAAAAAAAAAAAGCTTAGAATGATCTGAATGTCCACCAAAAAGGGGACACTTAATTAGCACTTCAATAAGGAGTATTCATTACAGAGTAGTTAAAAGGATGTTTATGGAGAGTTATATATTATACACCCTAATATATTTTCCCATGTAGTGGGATATATCCAGTTTAGTAACAACTACGAAAAAACCCAGGTTATAAAATCTATTTTGTTCTTTCTACCTTTTTATAGTTTCCAAGTTTACCAGAATGAGTATATATTCTTCCCTTGAAAAATAATTCTGAATAATAGACAGTCAGAAGTAGGAAGAAACATGTCCACTAAATAATTATATTTCTTATATAAGGAAAACACAAGAATTTCATATTGTTTGAAAGAAATATAAAGGACTTGGGAAATTTTCCTGAAGGAAAAAAAAGCTAATTCTGAATGCTACTCTTGAAAAAGCTAACTTTCTTTTATCTTTCCTGACAAAAAGTAGCCAAAATAATTGTATTACTAAATAAGCTGAAAGTGAGAAAAGCAAGATCTTTTATGTTTTCTGTCATGGATATCACTTAGATTCCTGGTATTTCTTCTACTGGTTCCTAAATAACCACAGAGAACAAGATTGTCAATTTCATGTCCTCCAGTCAAACTGAATCTCCCCATTTAAAACACAATGGATTTAAGACTGATGAGCTTGGCCTTGTCCACTGATGTAAAGGAGACTGTAAACTAAGGTGGGTAAAGTTACCAACTTGATATACCAAGAGAGGGAAAGGATCTTTGGCTTGGGCATTCTGTTGCCTTTCTGTCATACTTATTAGGAATCCTTTAATTACTATACACTCTACATCTCCCATAAAGACAGATCAGTACCTAGGAAACAGGTTGGCCTGTGGAAAATTTGCCCAAACCTACAATTAATAAATTCTCTCTGTAGTACAAGGCATTTTCCAGAGTTAGAGAAAGAAAGGTTTAAAAAAAATGAAAGAGATTTGGATGAGTCACCAATTTCTTTCTGAAACATAATTTTTTAAATAGCAATTAAGAAACCTGAAGACTGGAAGACCATAATTTTGTTAAAATGATTTTCTTTGGTGATAATTTTTAAAATTTTTATATTTTTCTCATAAACAAATTCATAAAAAAAACAGTACATAGTAGTTTTTACATAATGTTGACATAATTTCAAACAGCAAGGAACTGACATAAATTTTTTCAAGAAAAAGAAATGAATTAATTTCTAATGCAAAAAGAAACTTAAAAAAAAAAAGGAAGTATTTGTTTTTTAACATTAAAGGTAACTTTTATCTACAATAAAGACTTCTCAATTCACAAAATAAATGTGCATTTTTTAGTGAAGTCTAAACACAGTGTTAAATCAAACTGTTATAAACACAGCAAAACAATGTTAGAAGCTTATTTTGTAAGTTTCTCTAAAATATTCTCTATGCCACTATTATGCTGTTATTTATCCTGTGAACACAAGTTTTATTTCATGTTTTAAAAGATTCTTTTCTGTCTTCCTTTTTATGTTCTCCAAAAGTAGTATTATGGAACTGAAATGGTGCCATCATCTTTAGTCAAGTCTCATCTGGTTACATATATCTCTCTGATTTATTGAGAACTCAAGTATATTTTTTCTCCGAAATTATAAAAGTTTTTTCCACATCCCTTCTCTGTTAAACATACAAACTAATCACCCCTTGGGTCTGACTAAGTTGGAAAATTCTTTCTGGTTTTGAAGCAGCCAAGAACATACTTTCTGGTTTCAAGCAGACCAGGCCTGAGGATATATCCTATCGTAACCATGACACCTAGAAATAATCTTATACATTAAAGTTAATAAAATTTTTGATGATTCACTTAACTGCTAAAATTGGACAGGAAACAATTTTTTAACAGTTTTTCAATTTCATAAATCTTTGGTGCTGAAAAATTTTAACATTTATCTATGTATGCAACTATAAACATTTAAAAATATAGGAAGCGGATATGGCTCAAGCAGTTGAGCACCCGCCTCCCACATGGGAGGTCTGGGTTCAGTCCCTGGTGCCTCCTGAAAAAACAAAAACAAACAACAAGCAAAAAAAAAATAAAACCCAACTCAGGAAAGCTGATGTGGCTCAGTGGCTGAGTACCGGCTTCCCACATATGAGGTCCCAGGTTCAAGCCCCGGCACTCAGTACCTCAAAAAAATAAAAAAATAAATAAATAAATACACACACACACACACACACACACACATATGTATAAATGTATATATACAAATATTTACAGTTTTTGAAGTTACTTATTAAAATGACATTCTAATATCATGAGAAACATAAAGTACAAAATGAAACAAAAGCATTTCTAAATATGCTGTTACTTCAAGATACTTCTACTAAATAGACTAAGTTGGCATTACACAATACACACATATACAAACACATACATAGTACCTTTAATTTCGTATTCTCAAGATTGATAGTTTCATTTTCATATTCAATGGAATGAAGGTTTCTAAGAATTTCCTCACATGAATTTTTTCCATAGTCTTCCATTTTCTTCAGATCTTCCAAAAGATTTATGATTTGCCTTTATAAAACAAATGATGTATTTGATAAAAGTCATAGAAATTTTCACTCAAATAACACATTTTAAAAATGTTTCACATTTTAATTAGAGTATACTGTTTCAAACAGGGAACATACAAAAAGTTAATAGAACTGATAGAACAAAGATAATAGAAAGAAGAAATAATCTATGATTAACTAGCTGAACTAGCTGCTAGAAATCTCTACTATTCTCACAATCTGAACATCTTTCTCTTCTCTTTCCTTCTACTTTCATTTCAGTCCTCTCCTCCATTTCCTTTGCCTATATTTTAGTAATGCACGATACATCCCAAAATAGCTTAAGCAAACTGTTATTATCTGGGATTAGAAACAATTACCCATTGACGATGCCAATGAAAAATTACACTACATTCTTTTTGCTGTTCAATAAAGCGTCTAACACCCACAGACATACACTTCTGTCTGTCTGTCTTTCTCATGTACACAAGTGCATGCATATATACACAGTTTTAGGGCAAAGGTTAATAAGAGGATCAAGTGAGGCAATAACAATCTTTAAAAGCAAATTATAGGGGAGTGGGGGTAGTTCAGTGGTTGAGCACCTGCTTCACACATACAAGGTCCGGGGTTCAATCCCCAGTACCTCCTAAAAAAAAAAAGCAAATTATATATGCTAGTCTTCAATGATAAAACTGAAGAGAATATAGAAAATATAAAACATTTAAAAAGTAAAGTAAATATTCAGGGTTCATTACCAATGTTCAGGGCTCATTTATCAATAAACTTCAAAGCATAAAATGTACATATTTTTACACACTGATCTTCTTCATTATGCATTTTAAGGCACTTTAAGGAACAAGTTTTAGAATTTTGTTAAGCATTATATTACAAACTTTGTTATATATTCTCACTTGTATGTATTCTTGCTTACTATAGAAATATCTCAATAGAGAAATACAAATTCCATTTTAAGACAGTTAAGATTTACTACATATACTAGATGACATATACTCAAATACCAAATACGCACCTACAAGTTCAAAATTTCAAAATGTGAACACCAATGTACTTTTAATGGGTAATCATTTTTGCTGTATTTTTATAGTGAAGTAGAGCCAAAAAAATTTATAGAATTGTAAATAACAAAAATATCAAATGATATAGACAGCATCTTTACCGCAGGTATTGAAAGATTGAAAATAGAAATCATTGAAGGAGAGGAGGGGGGACAACTGAAAGCACGTCTTACAAAATGGTAGAAAGATAATAAAATTTTTTTTCTTACTTCTTCAGTGTTTCGATCTGAACTTCCAATTCTGTTTTTTCTATTACAATTTTTTCATAATGACTTTTCCAGGCATTGGAAGCTGAAATTGTTTCAGACAACTTGGCTTCCTAAAAAATACATAAAATACTCATGTTGTAATTTAAGAACATTTTTGTTTTGCTCAGGGCCCTAAACTTCAGATGCATTATAAACTCATCCTATAAGGTATGGAACTTTTATTATGAGAAAATGTTCATTGTACAACTCTGAAAACAGGAAAGTTTTAAAGTAAACTTTAATAAATACTCCATATTACTATTATTTTATGTGTATATATTGGCAGTTCCAATTTAATATTTTAAAGAATGTTGTAACAACCATTTTCAAACAAGGCTTCATAATAAATGAAGATAATTCCCTTGCTATATACTAAACTTTTCAGTTTGCATTCTATATACAGAAGATGCTAACAACCAATAAACATCAGAGGAGAAAGAAGGCCTCTATGGTATATATAGAAACGAATCCCAATTCCACAATGCCATAGCATTTAATAATGCAGCCTAATTCAAGCTCTGTTTGCCAAGCTCTGTTTTGTAGAGGTCACCCCTGTCAGTTTTCAAACACTGTTCTTGCCAGTATACTGATGAAAGTGGTAGTATTGGTTTATCCATTTGCATGTGAACCCCATGAATTAGGGAATTTTGTCCATTGCTGTATTTCTAGGGCCTCAAACAGTACTCAAAATTATTGTCAAATGCATCTACCCTTTGCAGATCCACCTAATGAGCTGTCGCCACTGCACCCCTTATCTACATTCTACAGAAAAAGGAACAGGCCTGGAAAGGCAACAGTGCTAGTAATTACTAATCAGAAGACTCAAGTAATAATGACAATAGTTAATATTTCTTGGGTGCTTCCTTTTTTCCTTCAACCATTCATTCATTCACTGAACAAATATTCAGTGAGTGTCTACTATGTGTGAGACACTATATTTTTTCACAGTAATATTTTTGATATATTGAAGAAAGCCTAGAATTCTGTTTTCATATTTTATGTAAAATGAATTTTAATATACAATATGAATTGAGTTAGGTAATTAAATCATACTATAAATTAAGATATTTTAAAACTTTATTTGAAAAAGGAATTTATACATTACTTTCCCAGGGGATAATAGCCAAAGGTATGCAAGATGACATTTTTAGACCATAGGAACTAGCCTGTGACAGACTCAATCACCTTCCTGGCATTGGGACTTTCTGAGGTTGCCTAACTTTTCTCTTTGCTTTAAGGAAATGGCACATCTAAGCCACCAGAAGCAAAATTATAATCTGTCCAATTTTCAAAGACAGAAATGGGATAATTCTTCAGTGTGCAGGATTGTTCCTATTATAAGACATTTAACATCCCTAGCCACTGGGCACTAAACATGAGGCTCTCCCCAGCATTTTCAAAATCTCCATTTGTTCTTTCATCTGTCCTTAAAAACATACAGACGTAAAGCAAAAAAAAACAAAAAACCAAACCCTTCATTTTTCCTTCCACTGCATTTAAACTGTACCTAAACTGGTAACTAGTAACATTCTAATAACCAATGACCACGGACCCTTCCACGTCCTCATTCTCCTTGACTTCTCTGCAGTAAATGTTAGGTATTGAGTAGGTATGAGATTATATATTTTTTGAACTATTATTCATCTCTCATGTTGTTGCTGAAATGCTCATGTGTTTGGACTTAAGTCACTGTTTTAAACAATGACATTCAGAAGTGAATGGGATAAGCAAGCTCCTGACTCCTGGGGCTTACACTCTAGTAGAGGGAAATAGTGTTTCTTTGTTTGTTTTGTTTTTTAAAAAGAAACTAATAAATAAATGAGATAATTTCATATTGTAATAAATGCTGTGAAGAAAATCTGAGACATTGATATGATGATATGATTAATTGTTGGGCCTACTTCAAAACAAGTGGTCAGGAAGGCCTCTTTGAAAAGATGTCAATTAAAAAGACACTGAATGATCAAAAAAGAAGCCTCTATTGTGAACCCAGGAAGAAAAATTCCAGTCAAAGACAAAGGTAAACAAACAAAACAACAAAACAAACAAACTCCATGCATTTGAGAAAAAGAAAGGAAGTCAGCATGGCAAAAATGCAGTATGGTCCTATACTATGCTTAACATAGATTTACCTATTTTTTTAATCATTTATTCCTCCCTAAAATTATATGAGACAAATAGCATTATTACCCCCAATTTATAGATATGGAAACTGAAGCTTGGAGAGATTAAGTAACTTACTCAAAGTCACAAGTTTAACAAGTGGTGGAGCTTAGGAAAACTCCAAGAATATTAATGACTCAATTTGTTTTCATCACTCAAGAATGCTCTCAGGTATTCAACCAGATCTATAACCTTCTAGGCTCTGAACCTAGTCCTCAATTCTTTTGTCGAGTTAAATATTTCTGGATGTAGGTTAAATATTACAGCCCTAAAAATGCTAACCCTTAAGTGTATAAAATATTAAATAGTTTTGTTTGCACAAGCTTTTATACAAGTCTGTTTTCTTTTCTAAAAGTCTCTAATAATTCTATAAGCCTTAACATAAGTCCTTAAGAGGTGGGATACCAGTGAGATATTAAAAAGAGTAAATATTTTATTACTTGGTAATTGAATAAGTATAATAATTTGTCAAAACAACAAAGCACTGAGTCCATTTTTCAACTTTGTACTATACCAAAAGAGATCTTTCATATGTGGTCTTTACATCAGCATATGGTTTTAAATGCCTTATAGAGATTAAACGAAGTAAATTACTGAATAAAATCATATGGTCTAATAAGTCAGCGTTTCCCAAACTGGTGTTCCTTAGAACCAGTTCCAAGAGTTGCTTTGTGGTTAAAAGAAGAGTTCTGTGGTTAAGTAAGTGTGGGAAACTGAGTTCAATACAGTTAATTACACTGCATTACTAAAGGCCTTCTCAGGGACTTTAAATATGCTAACAGACACTATAAATTTCCAAGAGGGAATATGTATGAATAGTTAATTGGCCATAGAAGCCTTTTTTAAAAATGGTTTTGTGGAACACAACATCTAAGTAATGTTCCAATGGAACTGCTGATATAATTCAATGTGCAAATTTGACATTTTATGCAATCTTTCTAAATAAGACCAAAACAAAAAGTATGAGGAAAGTTTCTCTAGTATTAGTAGCATTAACAGAAGAAAAAATTTATTATACCAAGCAACATGACATTAACTACATAAACTAAGTACATATCTAAGTATAAAAAATAAATCTTTAAAAAAGAATGTATATACTTACCTGGTCTCTAACTTGGGAAGTAATGTTTTCAATATCTCCTGTAAAATGTTCAAGCCTTTGTTTGTAGGCTTTAGATGCTTTTTTTAGAGCTATGACTTTTTGCTTACTTGATTCTTTCATTACTACAGCCTCATGCTTATTCTTTTTCAACTGCAAGTTCCATTCAGCTATCTTGTTTTCTAAGCTCTGAAAAAATATTAGCAACAATTACTTTAGAACTCCAATATTTATATAAACATTGTAAAAATATTTTTAAAATCTTCCACACAGATTTTCTCAAAACGATTAATCATAAGATTAATAAAAAGCAAAACAGGGAGGAAATATGACTTTGCAAATGCTTATTTGTAACCAGTTATAGAATGCAAATTTAAAATATATAAGTCTAGGGAAGTGGATGTGGCTCAAGCGATTGGGTTCCTGTCTATCATATGGGAGATCCCGGGTTCGATTTCTGGGGCCTCCTGGTGAAGGCAAAAGGGGCTGCCACACGGAAAGCAGGTGGCCCGTGCGGAAAGCTGACAAGATGATGCCAAAAAAAGAGACACAGAGGAAAAACACAATGAGAGACACAACAAACCAGGGAGCTGAGGTGACTCAAGAGATTGAGTGCCTCTCTCCCATGTCGGAAGGTTCCTGGTACCTCCAAAAAGAAGACAAAAAGAGAAGACAAGCAGACACAGAAGAACGTGCAGTGAATGGACACAGAAAGCAGACAGCAAGTGCAAGCAGCAAGGAGGGGAATGAATCTTCAAATAAAAAAATAAAATATATAATGCCACATAAAACTGATATTACTATTATTAAAGATACTAATATTAGTGACTATGGTACAAACACTAATTTTCTTAAAACTTTTTTTTGTAATTAATTCATACTTTTTTTTAAGTTGACTTCTAGAGTATTACATATAGTACTAGTTACTGCAGATCAAAATTGAACTGGAGATAATCCAAACGAGATACACAAAGTTCATGAGAATTAGTAGTACCCCAAATATATCATGACTCTTTAGTTCAGAAAGATAAAGGCTTAAAGGAAATGGATCACGAAAGATATAGATGAGATAAACATACTTATTTGAATTTACTAGAATTAGGGGGCATGTCTTGATACTTGTAAGAGTTATACTAAGGCCAATAAAAGTACTGCTTTAATCAATGAGTAGTAAATTTGTGGAACTCATTACTTTAAGACCAAATATGCATTTAGATAAATTGATGACTATCAGATCCATAAGTTAATAAGGGCAAAAAGATGTTTGAGGACATGGTTCTATCCATTGAGTTGATCAATTCCTTGACATATCTTTTGGTGACATAAGGAGAAAGAGAATATGAGGCAGGGTGGATGTTATATGTAATTTTGTAGGATAACTCCATGTTTTTATTTTAAAGTACTCAAGACTCTTCAACACATTTACATTTTTTGAAAACTGTGTAACATTGAAGAGAATTTGAAATTATTACAAATGTTGCTAATAATAAAAATATTCAAAGGAGTCACAATAAAAAATGAGATTTCTACTTAACTATATGGTCAACAAAAACTACGCTTCATAACTTTCACTAAAATTGAGATTAAGAAGTACCTCAACAAGATTTAAAGGCTTGATCTCTTTGAAGAGTGATGAAGGTAGAGAAGAAGCAATACATTCTTTAAGTGTCTTCAAAAATATATCTTAAACTAAAAAATCCCACTAAGTGTTCTAATAAGTATCTGGGGAAAACAGCAGTAAAAGTCTACACAAGAGAAACTAAGGCCCCTGCAGGGACTACAGCTGTCATTCCTTTAAGGAACCACATGGTGTCATCATCACACCATGAATCACAGTTACTATACTTAACAAACAAAAAACCTTTTTATAAAACTCCAAAGGTGAAGTAAAAAAAATTTTTGAACAAGGTTACAGTCAAGACTTCCTCACTAGACTTATCAAATCCCACCTCAAGTACTGTTAGGGAGTATATTGAAACTATCAAATTATTTTTATACTTGCAGAATAAATAACCCTTAACAGTTTTTTTTTTTAACCAAATAAATGGTCCCATATATAAAATCAACTATTTGCCTTTCCAAAGAACTATTCATGTTGCACATTATAAGATAATCATTCTCTCTCTCTTCTAAAAATGCAAAAATATTCTAACTCTAATTGCTATATTACAAAGATCTAGAAAGAGAAAGAAAAATTGGTTCAAAGTACTAATATATCTCTTTGGGATAGTTCTCAGAATTACAATGTAATTAAAAATTACAATACAGAGAAATGACTTAACAATAGTAAAAAACTGCGATTGATGTTGCTAAATTGAGCTCATTGTATTTGGACTTAAAGAAAAAAAATACCTTTTAAGCCTAAATCAAAAATCTAAATTCTGATCCCCAATTACTTAAAGCCGTAAATTTGTAAAGTGTGAGATCTCAAGTACATACTGTCTCTTTTTTCTCTCGTTTCTCAATAAACTCTTTATTTGCTTGCCTACCCCAAAAGTGTGTGTAAGAGAATATAAAAGAAGCAGTACCCTAGTGCAACTTCTTTTAATCATTCCTAAGCAGTAGCATTTAAAAAAAAAAAAATTAGAATTCATGTTCTAATTATGAAGAATGTACTGGCAAAATCTTAGGATTTTAGCCTTATGTTCTTTCTCGAAATTATTATGTGTTATAATAAAAAGTAACTCTGCTAAACTTACCTTTAAAAAATATTTAATATTTTATTTTTAAGTGGAAGAAAATATTCTCAAAAATCCCCAACTGCTATTTTAAGACATAATTAAATATGGAGTAACCAAGATAAATTGTGGTAGAGCTTATCTGATCTGTGAAATCACGTGTATTCCTCTTTGTTGTATTTACTATGTCAGAGGAATGCAATACCAACTGCAGTTCTTCTGCAGAGCCCTAAGACACCAAAGTCAAAGGACACAGGGAACTTAAGGAGGAGAGTGCTTAAATGAAACATGTAAGGGGACAAAGGGCAAAACTTAGATTCTCCATAAGCCTGCCTAGTGTCCTCTTGATGGACATAAGCTTTTCGTCATTGAAAAAAAATAATCACCCCAAAGTTCAGTCTTGAAACATGTACCATAGGGTTGCAGACATCTGTTATGAGTCAGGAACACAAAAGCAAACAGAAATCTAATTCAGAAGTGCTTACACTCAATGGGGTTTGAGTCTTTGTATACATCACCTCTGAAGGTAGGAACATTGCCTCTTTTCCTTTAGGAAAAATGATAGCAGATCCAGTTAGCTTGTGTCTATATCATAGCAGCCTCAAATTCTTATCTCAAATTAACTGTGAGACTTCCAAAAGAATATTTAAACAACTCAGTTTAAACCAAAAATTCCCCTTAACAATACAGCTAAAAACTTATATAACAAGAGAATTATTTGATTATCTAAATGTCAAACTAGGTGACTAATTTTAAAATTACAGCTATTTATAACCAGAAAAAAAATTATTCTTATATTTTTAAATATTTGTGAGATTATATATGCATGTATGTATGTATATATGTATGTATAGATGTAGAAAAAACACTGGAATAATATACACCAAACTGTTAACAATGGTTTTGATGTTTCCGA
The DNA here is from genome assembly GCA_029593785.1 of Cabassous unicinctus. Classification (NCBI taxonomy): domain Eukaryota; kingdom Metazoa; phylum Chordata; class Mammalia; order Cingulata; family Chlamyphoridae; genus Cabassous; species Cabassous unicinctus. The sequence goes on from JAQZBX010033984.1 coordinate 12,883, forward strand.
ATTATTTTTTTCTTCTTTATATTTTCCACATTTCACACATTTTCTATAATAAGCATTTAACTGAATAACAGGAAAAGATTTTAAAAGCAAATCAATCTCTACAAATAGTTCTTACATCTTTCCCTTAACATATGAGGCAATATCTTTAATCTCAGTTCTGTTCTTTATCTCTGTTTTTGAGACCTATTCCTTCCTGTGCTATAATGGGTTTTACATAATTATTTATAAATTATATATGGCATCTAAAACTCCATTTTTTTTAATTTTTAATTTTTTTAAAAAAAGATGTTCAGATTACGTAAATGTTACATAAAAAATATAGGGGATTCCCATATGCCCTGCTCCCCATACCACCCACATTTAACCCCCATTAACAATATCCTTCATCAGTGTGGTACATTCATTGTAATTGATGAGCACATTTTGGAGCATTGCCACTAAGCATGGATTATAGTTTACATTGTAGTAAAACTGCTCCATTTCAATCTGATCCATCCTTTTAGAATTTAAGCATGTTTTAGTATCTGCCATACTAAAATTTGAAAAAAAAATTAAAATATTTTGTACCTTTAAAAAAAAAAAAAGAGGTAACTTTTTTATATTGGGATTTGAACCCAAACCTTTAGATGGGTCAGAAATACTAGGATTTGTCTTAAATATGTAATTTCCCATGGCAACACTTAAATTAATTCCTTCAAAACCACCACATTCCAAAATTTGTGAATGGCTTTATAATTTTTCATTAATTTTTATCCCTTAAACTATAAAAATGGATAAGTATCTACAACCTTTATGTATTCTTTTAACTTATCATTCTCTGCTTCCTTTTTATGAATTTGGAGCTGTAGTCGTTCATGTACGACTTTTACTGATTGTGAAAATCGGTTTGCTTTCAAAGCATTTGCCTATAACAGAGAAAACAAAATAAAAAAGGTTATTTTATGCATGCAAAAAAAATCCTTTAACTTTACACCTACTTAACCATGATTTAAAAAGCTGATAAAATGCAGAGTTATCACTTCACATAAACTGCCCCCCCTCCCATTACAAATGTATTTCATGCAAAACTATAGGGAAGTTTTCTTATAGGAATTGGCTCACACAACTGTAGGGATTGAGACTCTTCTCATCCAATCAGCTGAAGGCAATCTCCTTTGTTGATGCAATCAACCATAGATGTAATCACTTACTGAGATTTTAAATCATGAAATATGCACATGATAACAATCAGGCCAGTGCTTGCTTGACCAAACAACTGGATACTTAAACCTAGCCAAGTTGACACATGAACTTAACCATCACACTAACTATCCTCCTAAGCACAATTATAGGTGTGTCTAAAATGTTTCAACAAACACTAAAATTACTTAATTACTTAATTTATCCCCAAACAGATATCCAATACAAACTTACACATAGTTCCTACTTTATAGTGATTTATGCCAAGTACCTTCACTGAAACACCATAAAATCTAAAAAACTTCTAAAAATTAAGATGTTATATTTGATATATAAAACTTGCAAGATATCAAATAATCTAGGATTTCAAAAATCTTTTATGTGTTTATTTCTGAGGATATGGGGGCCAGAGAGAAATGGGAAGAAGGGATGTCAATATTAAAGAAAAAAGTGACTAACTGAGTTCAAAAGCTCAAAATCTGCTTACCTTTTCATCCTGAAACAAACAAGAAAGTTCTTGGATATATGTCTCCTTTTCAAGTATCTTCTTCTTAAGATTCTTTAGTGAATAAAATTTAAGAATTAGAAACATCGAGCTGGATACTATTGGCTAATGTTATAGAACCAACCAACAAAGAAACAACAATAAAATACCAGAAAGAACAAATACAAAATATAAAAAACTTACAGTATTTTCACTTTCATTATCATTTAGCTTCTCTAACACACTGGGTAAACTGTCCCTTAGCTGTGAGAAAAAAAAGGATGTTATAAACCAATGTTCACAAACTATATTTCTCTACTTAAAACAGTAGAGTGGAACAAATATCACTTAGGAAATTAGTGTGGACAACTAATGTATACAGTTAAGATTGAAAAAAAAAGCAGAAGGCTTTTTGACAAAGGGAATGAAATAATTTTTTTCCCCAAAACTAATGAAACTAGTTAATTTACTAAGCTAATCTATAAAGAATGTATCAGAAAGCATAGGCCAATGACACATATAAAACAAAAATCCCGTATACAAAGGAAGTTCAACTCAGTGCTGTTTATAAACAGGCAAAAATCATAAACAACCTAAATTCTAGAAATAAGAAATTTGTTCAAGAATTACAGCAAATTTGTAACAAAATTCTGTATAGTCATTTTAAATGAGACCATAGAAGAAAGTTATTGATTTGGGGGGATCCTTCCTTCTCCTACTTGAAAATCTGAAAATCACTTCTCTCTAAAGCACATATCCATGACATATAATGCAAAATTGTACATACAATTTCAGAGGGCTCATAGATGCCATGAAGCCTATCCCTGAGCTCTGTGCTCAGGTTAAGAATCTCTCTTATTCCAAAAATACTTAATATATGAAAAAATATTGGTATAGTGTTTAGCACAAGAGTCAGGTTACAAAATAATGAGAAGAGTATGATACTATATTTCTGAAAAAAACATATGCAAGCACATGCACATAAGACATGTAGAGTCACAACAAAAAACTGGAAAAGATAAACAACACAAAATTAATAGTGCTTAAGAGTGACTTTTCAGAGGTCAAGGGAATTATTTTTTCTTCACTTATCTAAATTTGCAAAGAGCAGGTAATTTTTTAATTACAAAAATTGTTACTTAATATTTGGTGATTTTTACAATTCTAAGAAAATTTTACCATAGGAAAGAGCAAAAACGTAGCCATGAAAATAACTTTGCCGACTTTGTTATGAGCACAAGATTTTTCGGCCTATTACAAATGTTCATTTCCTCAAGTACATTTGTCCTATGATTCAAAATCAGTAATAATCACAAAGAAATAAATATTATCAACGTAGAATTCTAGTCTCTAGTCAATGCATAAAATATTCTGTATAAAATTTCAGGGGATTCACAGACCCCAGAATAAGAATGCAAAATTAAGAATCTTGATCTTGCATAATTTCCTTATTCTACAGATGAGAAACAGTAAAGAAGAAAATACTGCTAATATATTCCTCCTAAATATTTAAAAATGACAATATACTATAACTGACCATATATCCATAAAGTTAAACTTTAGTTTTCTTTATGTATTTGAGCAGAAGCTATAGATCAGTTTTGCCCAATAATGAGGAGGTATCCCCTTATCCCACTTCTCTTACCCCTATATTTGATGAGATGGGCTGAAATTGTATTACACATGCAAACAGTGCAGAGGCAGGAAAAGAGGTAAAGAACTTTGTCCTAGATCAAAGGGAAATTATATGTGTGTTACTATGTATATGTGTGTATGTAAAGAATATATGTATGCCCAGCATTTCTACTCCTAGCTATATACACTCCTGGGCATTTATCTATACCACAACTTGTAAATGAATGTTCAAAGCAGCATTATTTTTTTTAAAGTTAATTTTACTTACACACACTCCATATCCACCAAACATACACTCTCACTTTTCTCCTACCCTTATCCCCTGGTAACCTCTAATCTACTTTCTGTCTCTGCAGATTTGCTATTTCTAGATATCTCTTACAATTGGCATCATACAATACTTGTTCTTATGTATCTTGCTTATTTCACTGAGCATAATTTTTTCAAGGCTCTTCCATGTTGCATGTCTCAGAACTTCACTCTTTCTTATGGCTGAATAATATACCATTGTGTCTATATACCACATTTTGTTTATCCATTTGTTGATGGACACTTAAGTTGTTTCCACCTTTTGGCGATCGTAAATAATGCTACTATAAACACTGGTGTACAACTATGTGTTTGAGACCCCGTTTTCACTTTCTTTGGATATATACTTAGAAATGGAATTGCTGGATCATATGGTAATTCTATACTTAACGTTTTAAGGAATCACTACATTGCTTTCCACAGTGGCTACACCATTTTACATTCTCACCAGAAACAGTTTCCAGTTTTTCTGCATCCTCTCCAACACTTGTTCTTCCTGGTTTTGGGTTTTTTTTAAATAATTCTATTTTTAACACTTGGGGGGTGTGAAGTGGTATCTCATTGTGGTTTTGATTTGTATTTCCCTAATGCCTTATGATGCTGAACCATCTTTTTATGTGCTTTTCGGCCATCTGTATCTCTTCTTTGGAAAAATGTCTAATCAAGTCCTTTGCCCATTTTCAATTGGATTGCTTGTCTTTCTGTTCTTTTTTGTAAAAGTTCTTCATATAATCTGGATATTAAACCCTTATCTAATACACGATTTGCACCTATTTTCTCCCATTCTGTAGGCTGTCTTTTCACTTTTTTAATAATATCCTTTGATGTACAAAAGTTTTAATTTTGATGAAGTCGAATTTATCTATCATTTCTTTTGTTGTATGTGCTTTTGGTGTCATATGTGAAAATCCATTACCAAATCTGAAGTAATGAAGATTTGCCCCTATGTTAACTTCTAAATGTTTTATAGTTTTAGTTCTTATATTTAGATCCTTGATCCATTTTGAGTTAATTTTTATATATGGTGTGAGGTAGGGGTCTAACTTCAATCTTTTGCATATGGATATCCAGTTTTCCCAGCACCATTTGTTGAAGAGACTGTTCTCTTCCCATTGTGTGTACTTACCAGCCTTGCCAAAAATCAATTGGCCATAGATGTGGTCTATTTCTGTATTTTCCATTCTGTTCCACTGGTCTATGTTTTAGTTTGCCAGGCTGCTATGACAAATAACACACAATGGGTTGACTTAAACAACAAGCATTTATTAGCTCATGGTTTTTGAGGCTAAAGAAGTTCAAATCAAAGCTTTGGCAAGACCGTATGTTTTGTCCAAACACTAATGTTTTGGTGCTAGCTTGCCCTAATCCTTGGGGTTCCTTGGCTTGCATCTCTTCTGCATGTCACAGGACAGTGTTCTCTCCTCTGTTTCTGCTCTTCCAGCTTCCACTGACTTCCGGCTTTTTCATCTGCCTTTCTCTTTTAAGGCCTCTGGAAATCCCAATTAAAACCAACCCTCATTCAGTTGGGCACATCTTAACTAATAAAAACATCTTCAAGACAGTCTATTTACAATGAGTTCACACCCACAGGAATGTGGATTAAGATTATGTCTTAATTAAGAACATGGAAATATATCTACATAATTCAATCTGCCACATCTGTATGTCTTTCTTTATGTCAATATCATATTGTTTTGATCACAGTAGTTTTGTAGTACCATTCAAAATTGGGAAGAGGAGTCCTCCAACTCTGTTCTTTTTCAAAATTGCTTTGGCTATTTGGGGTCCCTTGGAATTCTATTTAAATTTGAGAATCTTCTTTCCCATTTCCACAAAAACATCTTCTGTGATTCTAATAGGGATTGCATTGAATTTGTAGGTCACTTGGGGTAATATTGACATCTTAATATTAAGTTTTTCAATCCATGAACATGGGATGTTTTGCCATTTATTTAAGTCTTTAATTTCCTTCAGCAGTGTTTTGTAGTTTTCAGTGTAAAAGTCTTTTATATTCTTGTTTAATTTTTTTCCTAGGTATTTTATTTTTTTAGATGCTATTATAAATGGAATTGTTTTCTTAATTTTCTCTTTAGAATGTTCATTGCTAGCATACAGAAACAATTGGTTTTTGTGTGTTGATCCTTGTACACTCCTGTTTTTCTAAAATAATTTATTAGCTCTTGTAATTTTCCTGTGGATTCCTTTGGATTTTTATATATAAGATCATGCCATCTGCAAACAGAGATAGTTTTACTTCTTTCCAATTTGATTACCTTTATTCTTTTTCTTGTGAAATAACTCTGGACAGAACTTCTAGTACAACACTGAATAGCAGTGGTGAAAGCAAGGATTCCTGTTTTGTTCCTGATCTTAGGGAAAGGTTTCTAAGTCATTCACCATTGAATATGATGTTAGTATGAGTTTTTTTAATAAATGGCCTTTATCGTATTGAGAAAGTTCCCTTCTATACCTAGGTTTTTGAGTGTGTTTATCAGGAAAGGGTGCTGGATTTGTCAAATGCCTTTTCTGCATCTATTGAGATAACTGTGTGTTTTTTTCTCTTTCATTCTATTTATGAGGCATATTACATTGACTTTCATATGTTGAACCTCCCTTTCATTACTAGAATAAATCCCATTTGGTTATAATAAATAATCATTTTTGTAGATAGCAGCATTATTAAAAATAGCCAAAAAGTTGAAACAACCAAATGTCCATCAAGTGATGAATGGATAAATAAAATGTATAGCAATATACTGGAATATTATTTGGGAATAAAAAGGAACAAAATACTGAAACACGCTACAATGCAGATGGATCTTGAGAACATTATGCAAAGTGAAAAGAGTCAATCAAAAAAACCACAGATTCATGATTCCATTTATATGAAGTGTCCAGAAGAGAAAGATCCATTGAGACAGAAAGTAGATTAGTGGTTGCCTAGTACTGAGGGGAAATGGGGGAAATTGGAGGTCACTGCCATAGAGTAAGAGAGTGTTTTTTTGGAGGGATGAAAATGCTGTAAAATTGATTGTGGTGATGGGTGCACAACTCTGAATATACTAAGACCATTGAATTGTACCCTTCAAATGGGTAAATTCCATGTTATATGAGTTATATCTCAAAAAAGCAATTAAAAATAGAATATATAGGTATAAATATAATGTACACAGGAGCTTAAATTCTAAGAGTATTTATTTTGTTTGACACCTAAATGAAGTATAACAAATTATGGGAACTTTTGAAGTAGAAAATAAAAATATATTTCCTATAAAAAAACATGCTATTTTATGTAAAACTATTTATGAAATATTAAAAGTAGGAGTTAGTTTAATTATTGCTATTTCAAACAAAAATTCAAGTATTTCTATTTCAAATATACCAATATTTTAATTTCTAGTTTGAGAAATAATATACCCCTTAAGTGAGAACCATCACTGTTAAATGAAGGCTTAGTGTTGACATCTTACTTGTTCATATTCTGTCATTCTATGTAGATGTTCTAAATCTTGTTCGACCCGTTTAAAAGTGTCTAATTCTTTTGTTAACATTTCATTCTGTTTAAAAATCTTCTTCCAAATGGCTGCAGAAATATTAGCCTGACAAAATATAAGAAGAACTACATGTGCATTTTAAAACACAGCATTAAGCAAAACACTCTAAAATATAATACTACTCTCAGGAAAGAATAATTTTTTTCTAGTAACAAAATCATTCTGTTTGCATGTAGTGATAGTAATGCTTGCGAAGTTTATTAATAGTAAATAAAATGTGTTACATGGCATATAAAGTACAGTAAAATTAAAATAAACTCATATCAAGGGCTTAAATCCTCAAAGTATTTCAGGCATTAATTCTAATAAAAGCAACAAAATATAATTTACCTTTTGTTCTAATTCAAACTTTAGTATGCTAAAATTTTAAAATACTCTATTCCACATAATACTACAAAAAATAAACATATTTCATTTCCTATAATATGTTAGTTTTAAATTCACTCTTGAGAAAAACTGACTCTCTAGTCCAACTCCAGGTAAATCAAGCATCAAGATACACAGTTTCAAGCTTAGCCTATTACCAGATGCATGTCTGAGATTATCTTTTAGCAAAAGAATGACATGGGAATAAAGAACATTGATAGACTCCCATTTTTGGTATCAAATACCAATATGTGAAAATACCTACTTAAGATATGAGACCTCAGTTAATGCATTCTGATTATTATACTATATTTTCATTTTATTAAATGCTCACAAGTCAAATACTCACATTTTCAAAATTAATATCTTCAATTGTGCCCTTAAATAATGGCAAAAGTAATTCTATAGAATAGGTTGCCAACTCAGCTTCCTTAAGTGTTGCTTCCAATTCAGTCTTTTCATTGAAGATGCCTTGCTTCAGGCTAATAACATATAGACAAAATTTAAATTAAATTTGACACATAAACTGTAATACTTTCTATGCAAATACAGCATAACCTGACTAAATATTACAGCTCCATAAATAGCTCTGCAACAGATAATAAATCATCACTTAAAATGTATGGTTTATTTTCTACACTTACATATTTTTTCTATACTTTCTGTACACATTTTAAAAATGTGAAGATATGTAAAATACAAAGGCCACCACAACGTTTCATTGTGCTATGTTTAACACATAATTATTTAATATCCTCTTTCTGGCTTGTAAAAGGATGTGTGTGAATGTGTAGATGCTTGTTTCTTCTTCCCTTCCTTCTCCCCTACTCCAAACACAAAAGATTTGTCTTTCCAGACCTTATTTCCAAATCTGTCCTTGACTTTCATGGTTCTTTACAAAAATTTCCTCCAGAAGACTGAATAAGCTAAACAAAAGGAAAACAAAAATCTAAAATTCCCAAGATACCTAAAATTCCTTCACCTTCAGTCTAGAATACATTAATATCATTCAAAACCAAAATGATAACATTTGCCTTCTTGACTATGTTCTGGCTAGATCCCACAGTGAATTATTTTAAGATTCATATTTTTTTCATTCTGAAATCAGGATGCTTCTCACAGTCCTTGTCAGCCAGGAGGCAGTCTTGACCTGCCATTGCCTGTGTATGACCAAAATCCAAAAGAATGGTTGTCTGATGCTTTGAGGAATATCCCAGAGGTAAGGATACAGCAATTTTTATCCCCTAGGATCAAAGTGTCATGTAGAAGGAATGAGGGTGTCTGCGAAGTAGAATGTTTAGCAACTTTCCAGAAGTAGGACTTCAAAGTAAGCTTGCTAGACATAATTAAGAGCCCAGCACCAAAAAATTTTTCTTCATTTAAAGATGCTTCTAAGAAACACTGTATTGCCAAATGCTATTAACGACAAGGACAACTCTGGGTCAAAAAGTGTCTCAGAAGAATTAGACTTTGAATACAAAGAAACTTGAGGGGAATATCTTAATTAACTTATTTCAATTACATTTTACTTTTATGTAAACACAGAGCTATTTGGATTAAAAATCTATGTCTAATTAAGTTCCAAGAAGCTTTTTCAACATATAAAATTCCTAAGGGTAAAGAAGCGTTGTGTCATTTAATTGGCAGCTTTTTTCCTTCTTTATGGAACCTCACCATCTATTGAGCACCACTGGCTGAATATAATGGGCCTAGAAAGATGCTGGCTACCAATGACACCTGTCCATTATTAAAAACCATGGGCAGAAAGTCTAGAATAATTAATGTGACAAAATATCATTTTCATTTATAACTAAGTAAGTAGTAACTAAGTAGACTAGAAGCTGGCCAATATTATTCATAGTGACAATAACTGCTTTAGGATTGCCATTTTGCTGGTCAATATCTATATAATTTTGGTGATCAATGATCTATATAAGTAACAAGTGCATTCCCCACTTGTTATGGCAGGTATTTGTTATATAACAATATACCAAATGACAGTGAATAGTACTCATTAACTGCATTTCTGATACTCCACAGTATTTATATTTTCATTTATCTTAGTTTAAAAGCTTTATAAATTCTTAATTGGTAAGGTTAAATTTTTAATTACTTTCACAAAAACTCAAAAAAAAGTTTGCAATCAGTTTAATATATGAATACAAGATTTGAAGAAGATATTTCTGAAAAACTGCAGTATTTGATTCAAGTAATTTTATTATGGACAAAACATGAAATATGAAATCAGAAAATTAGATTTTCCTTGCTACTGATGACATTACCTGCTGAGATGACTTTCACTTGCATGCCGTGGGAGATGTTCTTTCTCTAATCTACTTTTAAGATGGGAAAACATTTCTGAATGACCTCCATCATTTGTAGGCTTCTCCATAAATTCAGAATGTGGATTTATAGGTGGCTTCCACAAAGACTTCTTCACATAAGCTGAAATCTGGGAAACATTTTAGTTATTAAACATCATTTCAGTAGAGATTCTTATTTTGTCATTGTCCTATAAGATAAAGATCCTAAAGATGCATAAAAGTATAACTTTTCAAAGACAAAATCAAAATTATTACTACTACTCATGATGATATTAATTCAAAATAGTATCAAAATTGCATAGCACAACCATTCAACAAACGCCAAGTTTCTATACACAGTTTCCAAAGGGACTGCTCCTTCTACATTATCATTAGAGTGTTAATATCTCTTATTAATCTATTTCTTGAAGTATTATAATAATATTTTAATCCAGTAGAACTAGAAAACAGAAGAACCATGGGTTAACTATGGTCTTCAGTTTCATTGGATCCAACCAATAGGAAATATATGTTATTTATGCCTAGAACTGTTGAAATTCAAGATACTTTTTAAAGTATTTGACAACAGCTATTTTAAAAGATAGGATTTTTCTTTTCAAAGTTGACCTTTTAAAATTAAATTCATTTATTCCCATTTCCCAGATCAATCTAGGATATTTCTTTAGTGGTAATGAAAATACAGGCAACATTACTTCCAAATTGTACTGAATTATCTAATTGTTTTCACAGAAACATGGGGATGTCGTTTTTTAAAAGTGAATATTTAAGAGACTTTTCATCACTGTTCCATTTTAGGTAATGAGTTAGAGATTTAGAAACCATTAAGGCTGTGTTTTCACAATATTATTATATGATAATGTGTCTTCCAGAATTCTTATTACATTGGTACACAATATTTAAAAGTTTTCTGCATTGATCAGAGATATTTACCTTTTTTTTTTTTTTAAGTTTTCCATCAGCCAATTCTAGTTTTTTTACATTTCTCAATTAAATGTAATGGATACATATAAATTTTTTTTTAATCAAACAGTATGTTACACAATATATTTGGTTCATAGTAACGCATTCATACAGTATTTGTCCTTTTGTGTCTGGCTTGCTTCACTCAACATAATGTCCTCCAGGTTCATCCATGTTGCCATATGCTTTACGACTTCATTTCTTCTTACATCTGCATCATATTTCATCGTGTGAATAGACCACAGTTTGTTTATCCATTCACCTGTTGATGGACACCTGGGTTGTTTCCAACTTTTGGCAATGGTGAATAATGTTGCTATGAACATCGGTGTGCAGATGTCTGTTCGTGTCACTGCTCTCAGTTCTTCTGGGTATATACCCAGTAGTGGTATTGCAGGGTCATGTGGCAAGTCTATATTTAACTTCTTTAGGAACTGCCAAACAGTCCTCCACAGTGGTTGTACCAATCTGCATTCCCAAAAACAGTGAAGAAGCGATCCTATCTCTCCAAAACCTCTCCAACACTTGTAGTTCTCTGTCTTTTTAATAGTGGCCATTCTGATAGGTGTGAAATGATATCTCATTATAGTTTTGATTTGCATTTCCCTAATCATGAGTAATGCTGAGCATTTCTTCATGTGTTATTTTGCCATTTGCATTTCTTCTTTGGAGAAATGTCTATTCAAGTCTTTTGCCCATTTTTTAATTGGGTCGTTTGTCTTTTTATTGTTGAGTTCTAACATCTCTTTAAATATCCTGGATATTAAACCCTTATCAGATATGTCATTTCCAAATATTTTTTCCCATTGAGTTGGCTGCCTTTTCACCCTTCTGATAAAGTCCTGTGAGGTGCCAAAGTGTTTAATTTTGAGGAGGTCCCATTTATCTATTTTTTCTTTTGTTGCACGTGCTTTGGGTGTAAGGTCCAACAAACCACCACCTACTACAAGATCTTAAAGATGTTTCCCTACATTTTCTTCTAGTAGTTTTATGGTCCTGGCTTTTATATTTAGATCTTTGATCCATTTTGAGTTGATTCTTGTATAGGGGGTGAGATAGGGGTCCTCTTTCATTCTTTTGGTTACAGATATCCAGTTCTCCCAACACCATTTGTTGAAGAGACTCTTTTTTCCCACTAGCGTGGGCTTCGTAGGTTTGTCAAAAACCAGTTGACTGTATAGGTGAGGGTTGATTTCTGGGTTCTCAATTCTATTCCACTGATCGATGTGTCTATCTTTATGCCAGTACCATGCTGTTTTGACCACTGTAGCATTGTAATATGTTTCAAGGTCAGGCAGTGAAATTCCTCCCACATTGCTCTTCTTTTTCAGACTGCTTTTGGCTATTCGGGTGCACTTACCCTTCCAGATGAATTTGGTAATTGCCTTCTCTAATTCTGTAAAGTAAGCTGCTGGGATTTTCATTGGTATTGCATTGAATCTATAAATCAGTTTGGGCAAGATTGACATCT
>JAQZBX010033985.1:0-25169 GCA_029593785.1 Cabassous unicinctus
TTTTTTTTTTTTAAAAGATTTATTTATTTGTTTATCCCCCCCTTGCTGCTTGTGCTTGCTGTGTCCAATCGCTGTGTGTCTTCTCCGTGTCTGCTTATCTTCCCCTTGCTGTGAGGTCCCGCTGCATCAGCCCCTCGCGCCACACAGGCCGGCCTGCCCTCACAAGGAGGCCCTGGGAAGCGAACCCAGGGCCTCTCATATGGTAAACGGGAGCTCTATCGACTGAGCCACTCCCGCTTCCCACTTCATTAGTTTATGATTCTTAAAAGTCAGCTGGGTCTGCGACAACCCAATAAAAGGAACAGGAAATGCTCCCTAAAGTAACCATCCTACACTGGGCCCTTTACTGAAACAAAGAGGCGATGCCGCAGATTGGTTCCCAGAGACGGGCAAAATGACTATTAACAACAGCCCCCCCCCACCCCAAGAAAATGGGGTGGAATGAATGTGTTTTCCAGGATGCTGAATATTGAGTCAACAGAAGATAAACCCTAACCATGTGCAGGAGTCTAGAAAAAAGAGCCACAGAGTGGGAGAACATGTGCCATTTTTCTGGCAGGAAGGGTGAGGCTGTACATAGCTGAGAATCACCAAGGACAGGGAGGCAGGGTCAGCTCCTCAGCCCCAGCCGGGCGGGATAAACCATCCTCAGCCCCACACAACGTCCTCTGCTCAGATTTCCCTGCTGGAAATCACTAATAAGGCTTCTTAGGAATTTGTAGCAGGCCCAGGGATGTGCCCAACGACAGACGAGGTATTCCCTTCCCTGGGCGGGGTGGGGGATGCTCCAGCCTTGAGCTGCTCAGTCAGTCAAGAATTTGGCCCACAGGGATAAATTCCCAGGGGCCTGGTCCCCTTGGGTGAAAAACTCAGCTCTCAGCCCCCAGGGGCCCGTCCAGAGCACCACTAGAACCAGGGGCCGTCTCAGCCTTATGCTACGAGATCTTACTCGGCTGGCACCAAAGTATACTTCATGGGAACTGAACTTGAAATGACTGCGAGCAACAAGGCACAGTCTAGAAATCCTGTGCGTGTTCAAATCCAGGCTGCGTACGTTGTGTCAAGAACAAAGCCCTGCTTTTCTTAAATCCCTCACGAGCTGGCTTCTCTACCCCTTTTCTCTCTTGCTCCTGTCACAGGGTAATTCTCACCAGGCAAGTGAAGACCTTCTCTGAGTAACCAGAAAGCCCCATTTCCACAGCTCCACCGGGCCTACTCCTACTCATCCTTCAAGACCCCACTCAACAGCCAGCCCTGTGGAAGCCGTCCTTGGGTGCCCCGTGCAGGCTTCTCTCGCCAGCAGGGCTGTTCCTGGAAGGCAGGGGCCCTGTTACTCCTTCTCTGTGTCCTTCCTAGAGCAGTGCCTGGAGCCCTGATGAAATCTCTGATAAGTGACCGGAGGAAAGGATCCCAGTGGGCTCAGCCACCCTTCCGTGAGAGCTTATAAAAACCATCTTTGCCCAAGCACGAGATTAGAACTAGGCCACAGGATGCCCGTGACTCATTATCTGAGCTTCCCAAATCCCTCCTCTCTTCCTGCTTAGACTGGAAAGAATCTTTAAGAACAAGTGGCAAAGGTGGCTTCATTAGCATGCTGGAAGAGGCACACAAATCTTACTTTAAAAAAGAAAATCATTCTCAAACCGCTTAGATTAACACCAGAACGTTTCCTCTGGCCTAGATCCCACCACAAGTTTATCGAACTCAGTGAGAGTTTATGAGGAAGGAACTAAAGGGAAAAGCAAAGCAGGAATGGACAGATTCAACAAACATTCATAGAGAGATGGCGGTGTACAAGGCACTTCGAGGGGCTGTAAAGTAATTCTACCCCTGATCTCAATCTCTGCTCGAGGTAAAAGACAACCTGCCCAGAAAGACAAACTCGACATGTTTCTGAAGGACCTACACAGCAAATTCCTGCCTCCTGGGGAAGGAATGCAGGCATCAGAGCTCCGTGTGGAGAGAAAGGGACAGCACGGCGCTGGGTGGCGACCAGGCTGCGAGCCGTGAGCTCCTCGGGGGTGGGCACTGCTTCCCTCCAACCCGGTACCGTGCCCCAGAGGGGCCGGCGCAGGCTTGAAGAACTGAGAGTGAATTCTCAGCATGCGTATAAAGCAAGGCAGAGTCTGCACAGATCAATTACGAGTTCACATTTTTATGTGCAGCACAGTTTCTGAAACTTTCTGAAAATCTTAGAAATGATCTATTGGATTCCATAGAGGATCAGTACCTTAAAGAAATTGAATATGCCCTGCTTTGTACCACCTTTCTAACTTCTGAAACATCCTGCGGTCACAGAGCATTCTGTATCCCTCAGACTCTTGGTTTTACTTATTCCCGTCTCCTCGGAAACCCCCAGACCCAGGCACATGCCTCCTGCTGTGGTAGATAGTCTCCGAAGACGGCTGCCATCAATTCCTTCCCTCTCCGTGTGCACATGACACTCTCACATCAAGCAGTAGAATCAGTTTCATCTTATCTTGAATCTGGGTAGCCTTGTGACTTGCTTTGACCAACAGTGATGGAAAATACAAGACTAAACTCAAGAACAAAAAGACAATGCACTTAAAAAATGGGCAGAGGACTTGAACGGACATTTCTCCATAGAAGATATACAAATGGCCTGTGAGCACATGAACAGATGCTCAACATCATTAGCCACTAGGGAAGTGCAAGTCAACACCACAAGGAGATACCACCTCACACCCACCAGGATGGCGATTATATTTTTTTTAAATGGAAAATAAGTGCTGGTGAAGATGCAGAGAAACAGGAACCCTTGTGCATTCCTGGTGGGAATGTAAAACAGTGTGGCTACTGTGGGAAAGTTTGATGGTTCCTCAAAAAATTAAACACAATTACCACATGACCTGGCAATCCCACTTCTAGGTATACACCCAAAAGAATTAAAAGCAGGGACTCGAACAGGTATTTGTACACAGATGTTCACAGAGGCATTATTCATAATAGTTAAAAGGTAAAAGCAACCCAAACGTCCACCAACAGATGAATGGATAAACAAGATGTGGTATAGCCACACAATGGAATATTCTTCAGCCATACAACACAATGAAGTTCTGACACACACAACAACATGGATGGACCGTGAAGACATGTTCAGTGAAGCCAGTCAGATACAAACGGAAAGATATTATGCGATTCCACTT
Organism: Cabassous unicinctus; assembly: GCA_029593785.1. Taxonomy (NCBI): domain Eukaryota; kingdom Metazoa; phylum Chordata; class Mammalia; order Cingulata; family Chlamyphoridae; genus Cabassous; species Cabassous unicinctus. Next base: position 3,168 of record JAQZBX010033985.1, read on the forward strand.
ATATGGAATAACTAGAATACGCAAATTCATAGAAGAGTATAGTTACCAAGGGCAGGGGGTGGGGGTCAAGGAATTGGCGGTTAGTGCATAATGGGTGCAGGGTTCTGTTTGAGATGATGGAAAAGTTTTGGTAATGGATGGTGGGGAGGGAAACACAACATTGTGAATGTGATTAATCCCAATGAATTGTATGCTTGGAGTGATTAAGATGGGAAATTTTATGTCATATATATTTTTAAAAAGGAAAAAAGACTACAGAAACAATAACAATAAAATGCAATATATTATCCTGGACTGGCTCCAATAATGGAGATAATGCCCAGAATGGAATACAGACTATAAGCTTTTTATCAATATTAAATTTCTTGAGCTTGATAACTGCACATAGGTGGTTACACAAGTGAATATCCTTATTAAGAAATGTACATGGAATTATTAAGTATTCAAGGAGCATGATATATGCAACCTACTCTCAAGGGTTTAGAAGATAGACAGAAAAATAGAATGAAATAAATGTAGCAAAGTCTTAAAAGTTGGTAAATCTGGGTGTCTAGGTAGGGGGAATACTGGAGTTCTCTGGATTGTTTTGTATTAAGTTTGAAATCACTCCACTCCACTGACGCTGAATGTAATTTAGTATTTTCTTGGTGTGTTGGCCAGCAGGATGGACATGAGGCCTTCTGGAGCCACAGAGGTGCACGGGGCCGTGGGTTCCAACACCCGCATCCCAGAGAGCTGTGCCCCTTGACGAGTGCCAGGATATCTGTCCCGAGAAACACATCCTCGTCCCCTAGTTTGCTCCTTCCTATGAGTGGTGTGTCAAGAAACCAAAGGACCGTATTTCGCCCCGCTCTGAGGAAGACCTCAGGGCTTCCTTTAGGCCGCAGCGCACGCTATGGCATAACTCATATCATGTTTGCTTCTCAGAGGCACCTTTTCCATGTTTCTTGGTTCTGAGGGTTATTTCGAATTCGGGAATCAGGAAAGTGACCTCCCCCGTGTCCCCATATCCACGGGCAGACATCGGAGGACAGAGTATCCTTGGTCAGCAAGCCAGCATCCTTGTTTAGCTCTTTTTTTTTTTTTTTATTGATTTTTTTTTTTTACCAGGAGGTCCTGGGGATTGAACCCAGGTCCACTCCATATGGGAGACGGATGCCCAACTATTTGAGCCACATCCGTCCCCCTTAGCTGTTTCTTAACCAGGGGAGGGCATGTCAGAATCACTCAAGGAACTGTGCACAAGGCAGAGCCAGTCCCCGGTGGGAGCTGTACACACACCTTCCGAAATGCTCTCCTGGTGATCCTGGCTAAGAACCAGACAACGTCAGCAAACATACCTGGGACCTACCTAACACCTCGTGCAGGTGGCTGCAGGTGCGGCTACAGGCACACCAGCAGAATGCAGGTGCAGAATGGGTCCCGCACACCTAGAGGGGACCTTCAACTCAGGTCCTCACACAGCAGACGTGGGCTGTCAGCTTGGCCTGGGCTGTCCAAGTCCCATCAATACAGGCTCACCTGGAGCTGGCCCGTGTCTGAGGACACAGGTCTGACAGCGCCACATGCAATGACCTGCTGTGGGAAAAGGCTACCACGGCCTGGCCCTGGGCTCCGATTAACCTGGGTTCAAATCCCACTCCACTGCTCACTAGCTGTGTGGCCCTGGACGAGTCAACTCACCTGTCACACACATTTCAGTTTCCCCATCTGTAAAATGAAAATAGACATATCTGCCTCTTGCTGCAAAACACTCAACGGCTAAAACACAGCAAGGGCACAGCAGACGGCAGCCACCTCGGCTGTCCTCCCTGTGCCCTGCGCCGTGCCTCGGTGTTTTTTCTGTGCTTCCCTGTGTTGGTGAGGATGTGTGCCCACGGGAGCCATCACTGAGAACGCGCTTGATGATGAGGGGACAACTGGGGACCCTCCCCGTGGGATGTGCCAGGTGTACTGCTGTGAAGAAAGGGCAGAACAAGACTGACCCAGGAGTCTTAAAAACTCCATCTCACGGGTTCTCCCGGAAGGGCTGCGTGTACGTGCGCGTCTGTGCACGTGTGTACAACATACCGTGGAGCCTCAGAGGCTGGCTGGCAGGGGGGCGGAGACCACCACACTGGAGACGGGTGCACGACCCTGGCCCTGCTGCTTCCCAGTCCCCCACCGCAGGCCCCGCCCCGGGCTTCGATTCCTCTCCAGGAAAAACGAGCTGGCTGTAAAGTGCCGATTCTCAATAATAAACAGGACTCGTGTTCACGGCAAATGTCACTGAAATAATGTGGGTGAGCGGTGGGCCATCAACTGCACATGCCTGGCGGTGACCCCCAGGAACGCTCTGTTTACACTTAGATAAGGATCGGAAAAGGCCACAGAGAAATGCAACTGATCGCCAGCCTTCCCCCGCAGTTGGCGCCACGGCCTCGGCGGCCCCTCCGGTGCAGCCCCTCATCCCGGCACCTGCACGGTTCACATCTGCCCCCTGCTCCGGATGCCTGGCCGCGTCCTTCCCGCCAGGCCAGCAGTGCCCTGCCCGCCCTGGGATAGTGGCAGAGCCCAGGGCCACAGGGCCGAGAACTGGGGGCACATGTCCCCACCCAACTGCCCCCCGGCTGGTCAAAGCCCCCCGGCCTCCCACCTTCCTGCCCACCCCGCTCCACTCTGGTCCGATTCCTACCATTTCACCTTATTTCTCACTTACTCCTGGCTCCTCCTCAAAGAGCACCCAATGCCAGGGTGAGAGAGGCAGGTGTTTCCTATTCTATTTTAGGGCCACTCACCTCCTGGCAGGCTCTCCAATGCTACTTTGCAAAGACATTGAGGGCAGCCAGAGAAGCAGGAAGGAGGCCTCAGCACGTCTCCTGCCCCCTCCCCATGTCTGCAGACCCCCTCCTCTCAAACCTCTCACTTTTCCTCAGCTTCCCCATCTGTAAAGTGGAGCCAGTGACACCCAGGACCGAACGGACGATGTACATAGGAGGCTTGCTTGGCACATGGAGCCGTCTCTGGAAGCCTCGGCTCCCTCCAGCCCCTTGGAGCCACGGGTCACCCGCCAGATGGACCACCTGCTCTGTAATTTGTAGGTGTGAAAGGAATTAGCCGCAGCCCACCCCGCTGTAATAAAGGTCTTACCAGGCTACGGATGCCATCAGAGAATTTTGCTCTCAAATATCCTTTCCTCTATGAAGTAAAGCTTCACAACATTTTCAGGGGTTCCTACATCCCAGTTTGCCACAGACCTGTGCCTTTTCTGACCCTGTTTGACACTGATGTGTGTGGGCACACGTTGAGGGTCTCACCTGGTCCTGCCCCTGACCCCCTTGGCTTCCGCACCTCGCCCAGGAGCAGCCTGCGGTGGTAAGAGGCGCGTTCTGGCCTTACAGGCCTGGCGGTGCCAGGACCCAGGCAAGGGCAGGCGGGGGGAAGTCCTGCCAGCTGCAGCTCACTCCTCCTGGTCAGTACTCCCTGCCCACTGCCCCTCATGCCTCGCCCAGCCCCGTGCTTTCCTTCACCACAGCAACGCACCCTGCCTTTGGCTATCCAGTCGCCACACCCTCTTTAGTCCCAGATCCTAAGGCTGCAAGGCCCATAGGTGTAGCTCAGTAATATTCACTATTAACCAAATAAACGAAGCCCCAGCCCAATCCCACAATCGCTGGACTCCACCCACTGTTCTCATCTGGTGGGAAGCGCCCAGAACAGGCAGCCTGGTCCACCTCTGACATTCCACGCTGCCACCGAGTGTCGGTGTGTGCCTTCTGTGCTTCTCCTCGGAGCCGCGGCGCATAGGAAGACGACTTCCAACACTGGAAATGCTTCTTCAGTGCAGGAAGCCACCTTGCAAGACCCCAGAAATCCAGTGTAATGTTTCTAACTGTGGACGTGCCCTCATCCCCACCGACCCTGGAGGGGTATCCCTGGCTGGAGTCAATGGATGATGGGAAGAGAAAGAAAAGGGGAGGCGTGTGGGCAGGAGAAAGGGGAGCCAGGGGCCTGGAGAAAGTTCCTGGGTATTGACCTGACAGGGCCCCGGCCCCTGATTCTCATCCTTGTCCTCCAGCCCCTGCCCCCTTCCTCTCCCCATCCCAGGAGCAGCAGCAGGGCAGGGGAGTGACTCCACTCCTCTGCTCTGGGGAGCGCCGTATTCCCGGGTGCCTCTCCCCACAGCAATGCAGGGCCACACTGGGCTAAGTTTCCACAGATTTAACACAGAGACCGAGAGCAGAGATGCTGTGAGTTAAGCAAGCTGCTGGTGGGTGGGCCTGGGAACCCAGGCACCTTTTAAAAAGTCACATTAGTCCCAAACAAGTGACTCAGAAACTTCTGGAACATAGCCTACTGCAAGCTGGGGCCTCCTGCCTTCTATCTCGGGCTCCCAACTGGACCCTGAGAGCCTCCCGACTCCCTCCCGTCTATTCCCAAAGCCACTTCCCTGGCAATGCTTCCAAAGGAGGGTCATGCTCCTGGGATGTGAGGAGTTTTATTCTCGGTTTACTTATTTTCCCTATATTTTCTGTTTCTTATTTCTTTTTTGTTGGTTTGTTTTGTTTTGTTGTTTCTTAGCAGCACCCAAAGGAGACCGCACTCCTGGGTTCAGAAGCGATCTCCAGGCACTGACGTCGTGGGGCGTCCAGCCCGGCAGCCACGCCTCGTCCAGCTCACAGCCTCTTGGCCATTTCCCCCCGAAGCTCCAGGAGCCTCCAAATAAGTTCCTCGCTTACCTGGGGAGACGAGGCCGAGGGCCACAGGGGTCTTGGAGCTGCCCTGAGTCATCCCCAAATCTCCTCAGAACTAAAGTCTAAAGAGAACCTGGAGCGGCCGGCGCAGGCCTGGAGAGGAATGGCCAGTGTTCCCATTTAGCTGATAAACAGAGACCAGAGTCTCCCTTCAACTGGTGGGGTCCTGCTCTCAGGCAGCTTTCAGTCTAGCAGGACGCACAGACCTCCCCCACGGCACCCCCATGAGCTTCTTCCAGCAAGACCAAGACTGGGCTCCGGTCTTGTCTCTCCCAGGGATGAGCTGTGTGAAAACGAGCCAAGTAACATCTCTCTCTGTGTGTTTCCTCCTCTATAAAATGAAGGGGGTTGACCAGACGCTCCCCCTATAAAATGAGCAGGGTTGACCAGATGCTCCCCCCGGCCCTGGCCTGAGCTGACATTCTCTGACCATTTCAAGAACAAATCCTAAGGTTGAGGCTCAAATAGAGACGTTAGCAAATGAGGGAAATATTGGGTGTGTCCCTCCCAGGGCTGCACCCAGGGGTCCTGGCTGCCAGGGGCTTCAGGTCAGCAAGAATTCTACCTAAGTCCTGTCTGCCTGCACACACCAGGCCACTATTCAGAGCTCACGTCACCCCAGCCCCAATGTCCACAGGACAGAGGTGGCGCAGGAGTTGCTTCTACCGACGAGACTGAGGGACAGGAGTGGGGCAGCCCTGACTCACCTGGCTGGCAGCCAGGCACCAAAGCCAGACCGCCTTGCTCTCTGGACACACTGCCTACCGACCCTCATCAAAACCCAGCACCTCTGCCCCTCTGCGCCCACCTCAGAATTCAGCCCAGACCAGGGAGGCGCTGAGGAGCTGGGTGTTGAATTTTACGACGGGACCCTCTTTCCCCACTACCGAGAGACTCCGCCCACAAGCAGGCTCAAATGAGGCCAAGGGAGGGACCCCTGTGCCCCGACAGCACAGCGCGTGGGAAACTCATGTGGCCCAGGGGCCCTCAGACAGGAAGGGGTCAGAAGGAGTGATCCATAGAAGGTATCGTTTAGAATTTGACTGAGGCCACAGGCTGCCGTGCCCACCTATCTGTCTGCTTCCAAGCTGTGCCTCTTACTGATCCCCCATAGGAAAGAAAGTCTCATTGCTCTTCCCCGGAGAACTTCCAGCAGGGCCCTCGGCTGGAAGAGGCACAGCCTCAAAGTTCTACCATCAGCAGGTTGTCATCTTCCTTGAACAGGGCACTGGGAGAAAACAAAAGGGCCTGGTGGATGTGCCCACACGAATCCATATGTACCAGCCCAGGGCCGGCTCCTGGCTGAGAGCAGAACTGAGGTACTAAGCTTCCCAGGGAGCCAGAATGTGAGACGGGTCCACGAACTAGGAAAAAGTTCTAGAAAATGGCGTGTTCTTTAATCAACCAGGAGGCCACAAGACGGCCCCACAGGGTTCTTGCGTCAAACAACAAGGGCTCCGCTGCGCCCCCAGAGATTCAGTACCCGATCCTAGGAGACGACAGTGATGTCACTGGCAGCGTCATGTAGTGGAAAGAGTCAAGAAATGGACACTCTAGCCAAATGAGCCGTGTGGCCTCGGGCAGGTCACTTCCCGTCTCCAGGCTCACTTCCTCGCGTGCAAAATAGGAAGGCAGGATCTACAGTTGTGCAATTCACTGAGCCTAAGCTCCATGGAGCTCTGCACATCTCACGGTCTCTGCAGCCCCTCAGTGCCGGGCCTGGGGCCCCCAGGAAGCCCGAGGTGGGAGCCCAAGGCTTGTCTGTTAGTGAAGCTGAGCCCAGTGCTCCACCACTGCCAGCAGACTGCAGCCCCCGGGGCCAGCAGACCCCCCACCACGGTAGCTGGCAGGACCCACCCCTCCACCATGCCTTCAGCAGGAGCTGGCCAGTGCCCATGCAAGCACCTAACTGGCACCCTGAGCTCCGGCACCTCCCCTCTGCACAGCCCTTCACAGTTCCTAACGCACTTTCCCCCACATTTCCTCTGATCTGCATGTTCCGCAGGCAAACGAGCTCCCCGTCTGAGCCAGGGCCACAGGGGCCACGCGAGTTCAGCCACTTGCCCAAGCTCGCCAACAGCGCACCAGGGACCAGAAGCCAAGCCTTATGGTACTATCAGCAGCCCTCTTCCCCCGCCACAGGGCTTCCCGGCAGGTGTCACCGACAGGAGTGGCCAGGACTCTGCTGCCTCAAGACCAGGCCCAGACCAGCCTTCTGGTCACCCGCTCAGGCTGGGCACAGCGGACAGAGCTCAGGCGAACCTGACACCCAATGTCCTGACCTCCTCCAGGGCCCAGGGGTCAGCCCCAGGCAAACCCTGGGCAATGGGGTGGAGGGGCAAGGCCAGGGGGTGGGACAGGTGGTCCCTTCCTACACAGGCAGCTGACAGCCCCAGAGCACCCTGCCAGACACGTTTCCACTCAGGGGCCAAGCGATGATGCCTTCCCCCCCTTCAAAAGAGGCGCCACCCTGGGTGAGGACTGCTGGAAGGGGAAGGCGCAGGGTGGGCCACGCAAGCAGGACTCACCTCCCTCAGCAGCTGGAGCCCCCTGAGCTGGTCCTGCTGCTGCTGGGCCACGGTGACGCCGAGGACAAGTGTGTGCAGCACGCAGGAGGCCAGGGAGATGGCCACGATGGGGCTGAGGCTGAGCGGCAGCGTGATGAAGAAGGAGAAGACGAAGAAGGCCTGCCAGCCCACCGTGTCGCTGGCGGCGTGCGCGCCGGCGAAGTTCAGGCCCAGGTAGGAGAAGACCTGGGCGGTGATGAGCAGCCACAGCAGATAGGGCACCGCCTTCCGCGCCACCCGGTCGGGCAGCAGCCCCTTCTTGCAGAGCACGAAGAGGACGATGTCCAGCAGCAGCCCGACCCCGGCCACGGCGAGGGGGGCCAGCCTGTCGCCAGAGAAGACCACGGCGCACAGGACCACCACGTAGCAGTCGAAGAGGGCGGCGAAGACCACCAGCACCAGCAGCGTCTCGTGGCGCTGCCGCTTGAAGTAGGTCTGGTAGAGGTTCTCCAGGGACTCGGGCACGAAGGTCAGCCGCATGAAGCGGGGCAGGCACAGGCACGACCCCGAGTTCCGCACCGAGATTTCATGGGTGCGGCCCACCCCGCGCTCAGGGTCGGAGGGCAGGCTGACGGAGTACTCGGCCGAGTACTCAGCCGAGTACTCGGGCTCGGAGAAGCCGGGGTTCCTGGGCATCCTGGCTGCTGGCTGTTTCTACTGGGCTGCGGGCGATGGGGGGCTCGGGAACGGCCCCCTACCAGGGCTCTGTGAGGCCTGTGCAAGGCTGGGGGCGCCTTCCGGGCAGGGGCTGGAGGGCAGACACCTCAGGCAGGAAGGCAGAGTGCGTTTCCAGGGCTCTGGTCATCTGGAACGGAAAGGGCACGCTAAGTGGGAGCCCCTCTTCCTTCCCACCCTGGGGGTTCCCAAGACCCACCCTACTTGGCCTCAAAAGGAGTCGCTGCTGCAGGAGGCTCCCAACCCAGGGCCTGCCGCCCCACCCCTGGCTCGAGGCACCACCTGACCACACGCAAATTCAGTCCCGTCCCTGCCAACCGCTCGCCTTGCCCAGGGGCCTGGTCCCCTCTCCATCCCCGGCCCCCCTGGCCTCTCTCTGGGCCTCCTCTCAAGACCTGCCTTCCCCACCGAAATCCCCCGCAGGCCCAATCCTTGCAAGCGGAAAAGAAAACGTGTCAGAAAGAAACCAGAGCCGTCCTGGGGATTCCTGAATCTTCCTTCTGTTTACTTCCTTCTCCCACCCAGCCCTTGGGGACTCGGCCCTCCGCAGGCCCCTTCCCACCCTCCGGGCCCCGCGCGCCCCCGGGAAGCCCGGCTCGGGGCTGGCGTTTACCTGTGCGGGTCCTCGGGGGCCGCGCGGTCCAGGACGGTCCCCGCGCCGCGGGCGGGAGGGCTCAGCGCGCCCGGGGGTGGCTCCCCGCGGGGCCGCCCCGCCGCCCCAGCGCCCCCGGCCGGAGCGCGGGGTCCCCGCCGTCAGTCCAGGGACCCGGCCGCGCGGTCCCTCAGCATCCACGGGCGCCCGGGCGGGGGCGGCAGGCGGCGGCGGCCGCCCGGGGATGGGAAGCGCGGGGGCCTGCAGGCGCGGGGGGCGGCGTGCGCGGCGCGGGGCGGCCGGAGCCCTGGCTCTGGTCTCGCGGTCGCAGCCGCGGCGGCTAGGGGCGCGCCTGGGGCCCTCCGCGGCGGGAGCGCGGGCCGAGGCCGGGGCCGCCCGCCAGCATCCTCTCCGTCGCCCGCCGCCGAGCACACGCAGCCGAGTCGGGGCGCGGCGCTCTGAGCCTCCCCGGCGCGGTCTGGGCGGCTCGGGGACCACGCGCGCCGCGGGCCCGGGAGGCGGGCGGAGGCCCCTCCTCCGCAGTCGCCGCCCTCTCGGGGAGGGGTGCGAGCGCCCCGCTCCAGGCCCGCGGAGGGCGGCGCGGAAGGAGGGCGCCAAGCAGTGCCGCGCCCCGGGCGGGCCCCGCCTCGGAGGGCGAAAGCCTGGGACGCGCCCTCCCGCAGGTGAGAGGCGCCCCGGGGCACCCCCGCCGTCCCCTCCCTCGGCCGTGGCTTCCTTCCGGGCCGCCGGATGCTGGGGCTGAGGTTTGGGGAGCGCTCCCCGCAGGGCGCGCCGGGCCTCAGTGTCCCCAAACTCCGCAGCGCGGGGCCCGAGCTTCCCGCGAAAGGGGGCGGCTGCTGAGCCTTGTTCATCTCCAGGGCAGAGGTGGGAGTGACCCGGGAGGCACGGGGCACCTGGAACTGGAAGGGACCGTGTTTCATAAAGACCACCTGCGTACCTTCTAACCACCTGAGATGTGTTTGAAATCACAAACTCTTCCTTAAACCCTAGGGCTCCTTTGAGCGGTTAAGTCTTTAACACTGTAGTGTAAATTACTGCCCTTGAATTTCAGCGGAACACCTTGCCAGGATCAACCACAGGCTTTAGGCGTTTAGATCAAGGAAAAGGAGGGAGAGGGGTAGTTTGGGGATAAAGTCATTTTGGGGGAGCCGGGTGGCCAGCAGCGGATAAGCTCCCTCTCCTAGGGACGGCTGAGGACGTGGGGCGGGAGGGGAGAAACTCAGCCAGCCGTCCAGCCCGGGTGGAGGTGCTCCCCTGTCCCTGAGCCCCCCCACCCGTGGGTGCCCCGCCCAGAACCCAGACCTTACCTCGTATGCCTCAGCCCTGGTCCTTCAGCGCTGTTTCTCTCAGTGCTTCCTAGTAACTCCTGAGAAGTTGCGAACCTCAGCCCAAACTTCTCAAGACTTTTTGAGTCCCGAGATGGGGCACATGACATCAGATTTAGGGGAAGGGTAAATTGAATAAAGCAGCACTTTCCCCACTGCTTTAATTTGTCTGGAGTCCAAAAGTCTCTTTGTAATTGTTACATGATGTTAAAGAGGGCACAGTTTTCTTGTTTAACAAAGGGACATGTCAATACATTTTAAAAACCTTTCCTGGACCATGTTGGGGCCCGCGCTGGCACAAGGGACGCCCCCCTGTTCCCTCCCCCTTTCCTGGCACACATGGTTCTCAGGTGGGGCTCTAGCTTGCCAAGGCCATGCCCACCTCCTGCGTCCCGGGGGTTCCCGGCTGGGCCTTCTGGGGCCACTCAGGCCCCAGCCTCTCCTCCCCACCCACCATGAGAAGGGAGGGCCCAGGCAGAGACAGCCCTGGTCAAGGCCGCAATCTCCTGCCCCTCCCACCCTGCACCACTTGGCCTCCCTGCCCTCTCCCTGGCCACCCACAGCCCTTCTCTCTTTGCTGCGGCATTTACTGAGAGCACACAGCACGTGCCTGGCCCAGCCAGCAGCCCCTGCCCTGGGGCGCCTGCCAGCTCCGCCAAGGCCCAATATCCACAGACAAGGCTGTGCATGAATTCTGGCTGAGGCAATCTGAGAGAGGGTCTTTCAGGATGGGAGGGAAGTGTCCAAGTGGGCCTGAGAGGGGTGGCCCTCCAGGAGGCAGGGCCACAGCACAACCCCATCCCACTCTGCCGTCTTTGTTTCAGCCCTTCCATGCAGATGTGGGAAGCACAGTAGGTCAGCCCCAGCCCCTCTCTGGGCCTCCCTGGGAGCCTGCAGCATCCTCAGGAATGTTCTAGAGCAGGAGAGCTGCCCAAGGCTCTGCCCACACAGGAGATCAGGAAAACACAACAGGCAGAAGAAGACACTGGCAGCAAGGCCCGAGGGCCTCATCTGTCCCATTCACAGCTGCTTCTCCAGTACCTGGCACCCGGCAGGTAGTCAAAAACATGAATATAATTAACACTACTGGATTGTATACTTCTAAGTGGTTAAAATGGCAAATGTTATGTTGCATATATATATTACAATTTAAGAATTTTAAATGTTCATAGTAGATTTATTCATAATAGCCAAAAATTGTAAACAACTCAAATGTCCATCAACAGGTGAATGGATAAACTGTGGTGCATTCATACAATGGAACACTGTTCATCAATAAAAAGAAACAAACTACCGATAAACCTAACAATGTGCATGTATCTCAGAAAGCATTATGCTAAATGGAAGAAGCCAGATGCAAAAGAGTATATACCATATGTTTCCATTTATTTAGAATTCTAGAAAATACAAACCAATCTGTAGTGACAAAAGCAGACTGGTGATTCCTTGGGGCTGGGCAAAGTGTGTGTATGGGGAGGGTTGTGACTTAATGGAAAATGTGCATGACCAAACATTAGGGAGCACGGAATGTTCTATATCTTGATTATGGTGGTGATTATAATGTGTCAAAACTCATCAAATTATACATTTTAAATGGGTGCAGCTAAAGTGGAATGAAAGAAATGGAAATAAAAGCGTCAACATTTTATCATCCAAAGAAACTCACATAGTTACGGGATGAATGGATGAAATGGCACCTTATAAAGGTACTGGTTGTCCCTGAGGCAACCAACAGGCCTCATTCACTTATGCTGAAGGTGTCCTGCTACAGGGGCAAGTAAAAACAACAACACAAAGCCACAGCTGACCTCACATTCAATGGTAAAAGACTAAAACCTTCCCCTCAAGATGAGGAGCAAGACAAGAATGCCAGTGCTATCCAGTATTATGCTGGAGATTCTAGACAGAGCAATTAGGCAAGAAAAAGAAAAAAAGGTAATAAACTAGAAAGGAAGAAGTAAAACTATATGTGCAGATGGCATGATCTGATATATGGAAAATCTTAAGGAAGCCACAAGAAAACTACTAGAGCTAATAAACAGTTTCAACAAAGTGGCAGGGAACAAAATCAACACCAAAAAATCAATTGTTTCTATACACTAGCAATGAATAAACCAAAGAGAAAATTAAGAAACCAACTCCATTTACAATAGCATCTAAAAGAATAAAATAACTAGGAATAAATTTAACAAAGGATATAAAAGACTTGTACATGGAAAACTATAAAACACTGCTGAAAGAAATTGAAGAAGACCTAAGTAAGCGACAAGAAATCCCATGTTCATAGATTGGAAAATTTAATATTGTTAAGATGTCCATATTACCCAAAGAGTTCTACAAATTTAATGCAATCCCTATCAAAATTCCAGGAGCCTTTTTTTTTTTGCAGAAATGGAAAAGCTGATCATCAAATTCATATGGGATTGAAAGGGGTCTTGAACAGCCAAAACAATTTTGAAAAAGAAGAAAAAAGTTGGAAGATTCACACTTTCTAATTTAAAACTTGCTACTAAGTTACAATAATCAAAACAATGTGGGAGCGGATGTGGTTCAAGCAGTTTGGTCCCAGGTTTGGTTCCCAGTGCCTCCTAGAAAAAACAAACACACACACACACACTCACAAAGCAAAACAATGAAAAAACCAACTCAGGAGAGCTGATGTGGCTCAGTGGTTGAGCATCAGCTTCCCACATACGAGGTCCCAGGTTCAATCCCCAGCCCCTGGTACCTCAAAAAACAAACAAACAAGAAAACAATGTGGTACTAGCATAAAGACAGACCCACACATCTATGACCAATTGATTTTTTATGAGTGCTGTGACAGTTAGAAGTTTTGTGAAACCCAGAAAAGATCATGTTTTTTGAACTAATCCATTCCTGTGGGTGTGTGACCCTTTGATTGCATTAGGTTCAGGTAAGGGAGATTTTGATTAGATCACTTGAGGGACTTTGATTGGGCTACTGCATCAGTGAGTCAGTGAGGTGTGACCCTGGTTGGGTTTCCGTCCTCTTGCTGAAGGTTTATATAAACTGAGAACTGAAAGCAGAAACACAAGAGAAAGGAAGCCACCATTTTTACCTGACATGTGAGAAAGGACTCCAGGATTGCCTGCAGGCACAGAAAGACAAAGAAGCCTCAAGAGGCTGAGAGAGAGGTCCCAGGGCTGGAATCAGCAGAGCACAGAGCTGAGCTCAGGGAGAAAGTGGCCTGGAGAAGAAGGCAGAGAGTCAGATGGAGAGCTGCCATTTTGCCTGATCATGAGGCAGGAGTCTGGGATCTGCTGGCAGCCGACTTTGGTGAGACTACATCTCTGATGATGCCTTGATTTGGACATTTTCACAGCCTTGGAACTGTAAGCTTTTACCCTAATACATTCCTATTATAAAAGGCAACCCATTTCTGGTATCTTGCTCCCAGCAACTTTAACAAACCAAAATAGGTGCTTAGTACATACAATGGGGAGAAAATAGTATCTTCAACAAATGGTGTTGGGAAAACTGGGTATCCACATGCAAATGGTGTTGGGAAAACGGGGTATCCACATTCAGCTATAGAAAGGAATGAAGTTCTGATGCGTGTGACAACATGGATGAACCTTGAGAACATGATGTTTCGTGAACTAAGCCAGACACAAAAGGACAAATATTGTATGATCTTGCTGATATGAAACAATTAGAATAAGCAAATTCATAGAGTCAGAAAGTAGAATACATGTAATCTAAGTATCTTTAAAAAACTAAAAAAATATATATTTAAAAAAGGATACTTCATTTAAAATAATTTTTTTAAAAAGTAGAATACGGATTACCAGGGGCTGGGGTAGGGGCAAGGGGCAGGGATTGGGAGTTAATGCCTAATTGGTACAGGGTTTCTCTTTGGGGTGATGGACATGTTTTGGTAATGGGTGGTGGCGATGGTAGCATAACATCATGAATGTAATTAAATCCAATGAATTATGTATTTGAATGTGGTTAAAAGGAGAAATTTTAGGTTGCATGTATGTTACTAGAATAAAATTTTTTACAAAACATAAGACTGTACAACACTGTGAAATATAATGTAAACTAAGGACTTTATTTAATAATATATTAATATTATAATGATATTGTTTTCTTAATTGTAACAAAGTTACTACACTACTGCAAAGCATTAACAATAGGGAAAACTGTGTGAGAGGAGGCTGTTACATAGGAACTCTGTATTTTCTGCATGATTTTTCTGTAAACCTACAACTGCTCCAATAAAAGAAGTACGTAAATTTTTTTTTTTTAAGTGAAAAGACAACCTACAGAATGGGAGAAAATACTTGCAAGCCATATATCAGATAAGGACTTAATATCCAGAATATATAAAGAATTTTTACAATGCAACAATAAAAAGAGAAACAATCTAATTTTTAAAATGGGCAACAACAACAAAAAATAAAACAAACTTTAAAAAAATGAAATAATTTTTTTTTTAAAAAATGGGCAAAGAACTTGAATAGACATTTCTCCAAAAAAAGATATACAAATGGTCATTAAGCATATGAAAAGACATTGAACATCATTAGCCAATATGGAAATGCAAGTCAAAACCACAGTGAGGTACCACTTCACACCCACAAGATGGCTATTGTTTCAAAAAAAAAAGAAAGAAAATAACAAGAAAGGATGCAGAGAAATTGGAACTGCAAGGTGGGAAAGTTAAATGGTGCAGCTGCTGTGGGAAGCAATATGACAGTTCCTCAAAAATATGAAGATAGAATTACCATATGACCTGGCAATTCCACTTCTAGGCATACACTTACAGAAAGTGAAGAGAGGGTCTCAGACAGAACCTTGTACACCAGGGTTCACACCAGCATTAGTCACAATAGCCAAAAGGTGGAAACAACCCAACAAAGGAATGGACAAACAAAATGTGGTCCAGACACACAATGGAATGTTATTTGGCCATAAGAAAGAATGAAGTTCTGAGACCTGCTGCAACATGGAAGAACCCTGAAAACACAATGCTGAGCGAAATAAGCAAGGCACATAGGGACAAATGTTGTAGGATGTCACTTTCAAGAGATGGTTAGAAATAGCAAGTTCACAGGACAGGAAATGGATTAGAGGTTTCCAGGGGATAGGGATGGAGGGAAGAGAAAGTGTATGTTTGGTTGGAATGGAGTGTTTGTAAACGACATTAATTTACACAAACACACACACATACTCAAGTGAAAAGGGTGGGATTAGGGATTCAGTTTCCAAGTTGTACATTTTTCATTGTAATATGTTCAACTGGCATCTATTGCTTTGTGATGAAAAGATACGATAAACTTATCTTTGAAACACACGCATGCACACACACACGCATGCCACCCCAGACCCGGAATGGCTGTGTGGGTGGCTTCTCTCCATCCTAAAAGGAAGACAGAACTGTGGGCTCAGGCAGAAGCTAGGAGGGATCTACCTGGATGGCTGCCTCTTTGCTGACGGCATCTTTTTTGTTTATATGGTTTGAGACTGGAGCTGATTGCTGGGAATTAATTGTTATTGGATAAACAAGAGTGGCTTGGCCCCCTGGGGAAATGTGGTGGCTCCTGAATCCAGCAAACAATACAGCAGAAGCAGAGCTGGGGGTCCTGGGGGACAGAGAAGTGGGAGGAGAGAGGCTCATTGGCTCCCCGGGGGCTGGGCACCAGGAGAGCCCTGTCTGGGCAGAGCCCGAGATAAGGGCCTGTGGGCAGGTGCTTTAATTGGGGGAAGTGATGCCAAGGCCAGGGGGTTGGGGTGCTGGGAAAAGTGAACCAGAAAAGGCAGGAAAGCCCCCCAATCCAAGGGCGTGTGATGGAGGTGGGCTCCAGGTGGGCAACAGAGCTCCGACCTGCTGGGCCTCTGAGGAGCTGTGCACAGAGCGCCTCAGCCTCCTCTACTGGGGGGCTCCAGGAGCCCCCACTGGGGGAGGGATGCCAGTCGGGGTGCTCACGCCCTCGTCGTTCCAGGTCTGTGCAAGCGTCAGAGTGGCTGAGCGGTGGGGTCCAGGGCAGGGCACAAGAGGCGCAGAGCACAGGGAGGCAAGTGCCTTTAGGGTTTACCTGCAGCAGTGATGGGAGAGGTGGCCGAGCTCCGAGCGTCCCTGCAGGGGCCGGGGCCCCGGTCAGCCCCACCAGCCCAGAGGCTCGGGTCCAGTCCCCTGGAGGAGAGAGGCGTGGGGTACTGGAGAAGGAGCTGGGGCTCAGTGGCCAGCGAGTGCCTTGGCCTGGACACTGGCTGGGGACCTCGGGCAGATTACTCAAACTCCCCAAGACGCAGCCTCCTCGGGGTGCCAGGGCACAGCGCTGACCTGGACGGAATCACTGTGAGGCAGAGGTGGGTTTGTGGGAAGCAACATGGTTGGCAGGTCTCCCAGGACGCCTCAAACTTGACAGTTCACTGGGCAGCTCTGCCACTCACGTGGCCCGGGCGGCCTGGGTGGGCCACCATCTCCCTCCAGCCTTTCTGTGGTTCACCTGAGACCCTCCTTCAGGTCCACTGCTGCTCTCTCCTCTGACCGCATCTGCCTGTCTGTCTGCGGGTCCCACCCTTGCCACCCTCTCTGTCCACCTCTATGTCTCCTGATGCTTCTGCCTCCGTTTAGGGTCTCCTGACGCTGCCTCTCAGCCACCTGGTGGGCCACTATGCGTGTGTGTGAGAGAGTGTGCAGGTGTGAGTGTACGCAAGAGTGTGTGAGAGCACCTGGGAGTGAGTGCATGTGGAAGAGTAGGAGTGTGCACGAGTGTTGAGTGTGTGAGAGTGTGTGTGTGTGATTGACGGAGTTGTGAATGTGTGCAGAAGTGTGTGAGTGTATGCATAAAGCGCGTGTGAGTGCGTGAGTGTGTCAGGGAGCAGGCATGTGTGAGTATGAGTGTAAGTGTGCACGAGTGTGTGAGTGTGCAAGCGCATGTGAGTGAGTGGTGGGTGGAGAGCATGTGAGCGGGCGTGTGTGCGAGCTGGCGCTGGGGCGCAGGCCGGCCCCTCGCCTCCTTGCCAGGCGTGCCCAGGCCCATTTCCTAACGTCTGGTGGGTGGGCAGAGGGCAGGGGGCTGAGGCAGCTCCGCGGAGGCCGCGGCCACGAGCTGGCCCTGCTCGGCTGGGTCGTTTCCGGGTCTGACCCCTCGGGTGGGCAAACACCAGGCCTTCCGGTCACTCCAGCCGAGCGTTTGAAACAGAGAAGCTACTCCATGACCTGCCAAAATAACGCCAATTAAACGCCAGCCCTAAGTCCGCGCTCACACACTGGCCGGTTCCCGCCTGGGCCGTGACAGCGGCGGCGGCCCCAGCGTCCCTCCGCGCACTGCCTGTCGCGTTCTCTCCTCTCCTTATGGGGCAGTTTCTGGCAACGCCCTCGCTTTACAGGTGAGGAGCCCGGCTCGGCGACAGCGGTAACTGCTCACAGCCCCGCAGCTGGGAAGGGGCAGAAGCGGGGCTGCACCCTGGCTCTGGCTCTGAGACCACCCCCCGGTCCAGCTCGAGAAGGGCTCCTCCGGAAGCTCCCTTCACTCAAGGGCTGCTTCTCTGAAGCCAAGGGTACCCTGCGATCTCAAAGACTGCCTGATTTACAGCCAGGGAGAGCTGGAGAATGGAGCGCTGGGGTGTCAGAGCTGAAAGAGACTCCAAACACCATTCTGATGCAGCCCGGATGGGGGAAATCGAGGCCCGGAGGGCTTAAATTCGGGCAGAGGAAGAGACATGCCTGTGGAGTGTGAAGCAGCAGTGTGGATGCTGAGTAATCCCGAGGCCTCTACGGGAAGGTCACGCTTCCAAAAGCGCTCAAGCCAGGGTCCCACTGGGAGGCAGCACCATAGAAATGTGTGCTAACGAGCCTCTCCATGGCCTGCTGGGGATAAGAAGGAGCAGAAAAAAGATTTCAGAACAGCAAAAGATGGCTAGAAAGGGCCAGGCCACGAGCAGATGGAGCCTGCACCTCCACCATCCCTCCCATGGGTGGAAAGTCACCACCATCCAGGAGAGGGGGCTGAGAGAGCCACCGGTGGAAAAACCAAAACCATCCCAGCGGTTGCTCCCCCCACACCCACCCCATCTCAGGAACCAGGAACCATCCTTGACTCTTCCTTCCCTCTCACCAGCCCCCGCCCCTGTTCTCCACACTCCAGCCAGGGTGCTCATTCAAAACCCAAATCTGGTCTTGTCTCTCTCTTCCTTGAAAATCTGTTCCTGCCCCAGGCAAACATTGTTGTCCACCTCCCCATGTGCCAGGGGACTCAATAAGACAATACTTGTGAAGTACTCAAGAGGCGCCTTCCCTTCAAAGCCATCCTCAGGTGAAGTTAGTCATTTTTTTTCGGGAAGTGGATGTGGCTCAAGTGATTGGGCTTCTGCTTACCACATGGGAGGTCCCAGGTTCAGTTCCCAGTGCCTCCTGGAGAAGGAGATCTGGCGCAGCCGGCAGGTGCAGTGAGCTGACGCAACAAAGAGATGCAAAGAGGAAAGACAATGAGAGACACAACAAACCAGGGAGCTGAGGTGGCTCAGGTGATTGAGCACCTCTCTTCCACACGGGAGGTCCTGGGTTCGGTTCCTGGTGCCTCCTAAAGAGAAGATGAGCAGACACAGAGAGCACACAGCAAATGGAGAGCAGACAGCGACCACAAAACAATGAGGGGGGGATAAATTAAAAAAATAATAAAATCTGAAGGAAAAAAAAAATGGAAGCAGAGAAATAAGAAAGGGAAAAAAAAGAAAGCCAATAGTTTGTTTTTCATACCTGAATTCTAACAGGTGCTGGGGTTTATTGTAATTTTACATGACTGTCACCCCTGTATTTGAGGCCAGGGGAGAGAGCTTTATTCACTATATAAAAAGGAGGTATAAGGAACCGATGTGGCTCAGTGGTTGAGTGCCGGCTTCCCACATACGAGGTTCAGGGTTCAAATCCTGGCCCTGGTACCTCAAAACAAACAAACACACACAGTGTGAGAACCAGACAGCACAGAGCACCCCACCCCCTGGATGAGAATGATTTGAATGTTGCAGAAGTCTTGTGGCAATTGCTAATTCCACTCTCAGCCTGTTTCAACTTCTGAGCCAATTGGGAAATGGACCCAGGAGTCCAGCAGATGGAGCACAACAGATGAGCTTCATTTTGGATAAAAGTTGAATTGGAGGCTGGGGCTCAGATGTGTAGGGTGATGCCCAGTCCCAGGCATGTGGGATTCCCATCGGCCTCTCCAGAGGGATGGAGCCTGCCCAGGGGAGTATGAAAGAACAAAATGCACCCCCCGTTCCCCGTCCATCCAACAGATGTGAAATGAGAGGGCTGAGCAGAAGGCGCTCTGTTCCTGTTCCTTATTTCACCAGCAGAAAAGTTCACGAGGACAGGAGAGTCTCTAGCAGAGATGGCTCTGAGGAAGCAGGAGGCTAGGAGAGGAGAGGGCACCCACCACTAAACACTCACACACCCTCAGGTCAAAGCCATGGGTCAACAGAATAAGTCAGAGCGGTGGCATTTCATTGCATGAAGAAAGTTAGGGAAGAAGGTATCTTGCAGGCAGGGTGCCCGTCCAAGTTCCACTCCCGACCCCCCATCATATCAGAGCAGATGTGATCCAAGAAATACGGGGGAGATGATGGAACTTCATTCCTTTTTTATGGCTAAATAGGATTCCATTGTATGTCTACAGTACATTTTGCTTATCCATTCTTCTGTTGATGGACACTTAAGGCTGCTACCACCTTTCGGCCATGGTGATTAATTCCACCATGAATACCAATGTGCAAATATATTTTGCCTCTATTAGGCACTGATGATACAAAGATGAAAAAGATAAAGTCCATGTTTGCCAAGAGATAGTATGCTGGGGAGACCTCTGCCCTGACCAGGAAAAAAATCTACTAAATGTGCTTGGGCAGCAGAGAAGGGTCTAGAAAAATTTCAAAGGAGGGGACATTTGTGTTGGGTATAAAAGTTCAGTAAGAGTTTGCCAGATAGAAAGGAGAGGGAAGAGAGAGTGTGTCAGGTTATGGGGCAACATGTACAAAGGCACAAAGCCACAAATAGCATGGCATATTCAAAGAACCCCAAGAAGTTCAGTGCCTAGAGCATTGGGGAAGGGTAAAGAGATGAAAATATAGAGACAGGAGATGACAGAAGGAGGCTGGATTATGCCAAAACAAGGCAGTGTAGTGCTCTGGCAAAAAGTTTGAGTTCTGAAGTCTGGCAGGCCCACGTTTGAATCCAAATTCCACCCTTTCAAGCTCAGCGGTTTTGGATAATTTACCTACCCTCTCTGAGCTTATTTCCTCATCCATAATGTGGGGATAAAATATTTATCCTAAAGGGCCATTGTAAGATTCAAATGAAATACTTTTAAATTGCTTAGGAAGTACTTGGTCTATAGTAAGTGCCCAATATGTGGTAGGAAAGGAATTAGGACTTCATCCTATTGGCAGCAGCAGGTTTGAAAAAGTAGGTATTTGAAAAGGGAAAAGAGGCGTTACTTCCCAAATCTGTTCTCTTTTTTGGCCAGGAAGGTGCACCAAGTGGTGGCCCATGAATTGTCACAAGTCCCTCAGAGCTTCTCAGGACGAGAATGCTGCAGAGCTGCATCTTGCCCAGAGGAGCAGTGGAAAAAGAGGCCTCGAGAAGGGAGATGACTGCTCAAGGTCACTCAGCTTTGAGTGGCAAAGTCAAATCTTGAAGCTAGAACCTTCTTTCTCACCATGTGTTCTTTCCTATCACTCTGGCTAACACAAGCAGAAAAGAGATTTGGTAGAAAGGTGTCGGGATAATAAAAAAAATATATATGTTCTTTGAGAGCAGAGACATTGTCCTACACCTGTGGCTCTCTAACATGCATCAGAATCATCTGGTGGGCTTGTTCAAACACAAATTGTTGGGTTCCCAGAGAGTCTGATTCGCTAGGTCTGGGGTAGGGCTCAAGAATTTGCAGCAGGCTATTGGTCCCAGGACCACTTTGAGAACTACTTTTCTACACATTTCTTGGTACCTAAAGCACCCACTGTGCTTTGCAAATAGTAGGTGTTCAATAAATTCCCCTGCTGCGATGAATCCTATGCTTTCTAAAATGATGCCTATCTCTTTGGGGTGTTGTTACTGTCTGTCTTGTTTTGTTTTTAGGAGGTTTCAGGGATTGAACCCAGGACCTCATTCATGGGAAGCAGATGCTCAACCACTATGTATCTGCTCCCCCTCTTTGGGTTTTAAAGACTATCAAAGACTTTAATATGAAATGATAATGTTGATTAGAGGCTGCTAGTGGGTTGTTAGGTCCTACTGCTTAGTCATTTAAATTGTGATATACATTAGGCTGATTTCAACCAAATCCATCTCACTGAACACATTTTACTGTAATCAGTCAACATCATTAACAACTCATAGTGAGAAATGCTATGAGAGACAAGGCTTTGAGATGTAATCCCTGCACCAAGGAGCTGACAATCTAGTTGAGATGAGCTAGAAGAGGATCGTGATGGGAGTGAGGAAAGCTGAGATCCTGGAGGCCGCGTGTAAGAGCTGGGTCCGTCCCTAGCCTTTCCTGGGGTAACATAGTGGTACACAGGAGTTGCCTTGAGCCATAGCTTGCAAGAGCCTGTTGGCGCATCCCTTCCCATCTTGAAATCAACTGTAGTTATACCATGGAAACTGGACAAAAGCTACACATCAGGGCTGCCCTGTCCTCCTCCCAGAAAGCCAGTTTACCAGCACAGCAGTAACTCCTAGGGCCTGTGGGAAACTCCAGACAGATGGCTTCCAAGATGTAGCCTGAGCCTGCAAATTCCAAGGGAAGTCTTGTGTGAAGTTATGTCCATCATGGCCCCAGAGCTGTAGAGCGTGAAGGCTGAAAGTGGGTCCTGAGGGGAAAGTGGCCAGGTGGGCAGGGCCCGCAGGTGCTCAGAGGGCTAGGGCCAGCCAGGACACAGGAGGAAGTCTTGGACCTTGAGCCTAGAGGCCACGGTGGGACCAACGAGATCAGCAGCAGATAGCAGACAGGTAGGGCCAGCAAACGGAGAGAGCATGCTCGTCCTCCTGCCAGGATGAGAGGTCGGGCACCCCCCACCCCAACTCTAGACCTCCTTGGGGAAAAACAGGAGAGTGCAGCTGT